>VXBL01006375.1:120823-146491 GCA_013400195.1 Aramus guarauna
GGGGGGGGAGGCATCATGTTAGCTCCCTAGTCTCCTTTTAGAGACAATTAGCTGCCTTACTCCAGATGAGAGTACAGAGAGTACAGGACCACACAAATTATATTTAAAATATGTGTATGTGGGTACACTTGCAACTTGGTCTATCAGAGGATGAGGACTCAGCGTGAACTGTAAAGATAAATTATTTGACACTGTACATACCCTTGTCTTCCACAGAATGGGAATTGCAGTTCAGTATATCTTCATACAAAATTAAGAGAATGAGAGAATCATAGAAATGTTTGGGTTGGAAGGNATTACCAACTTTCTGCAAAATCTGCTCCTCAGTATTCTATACTAGAACACACTGAGAAAGCAGTTATTTGAAATGTATTTTTAAAATGGATTTTTATATCCTCACCAAATAGTTACACTTCACTTACTACACATAACCACGAGCTATCAGACCATATTAAGAAAAAGTAAACCAGATCAATGAGGAAGAGAGATGTTAACTTTCTAGCTACGTGTCTCAAAAGCGTAACAAAATCTAAAAGGTTTTCCACGTTTTCCAGTGAAGATAATGCCACAGTAATCTTTGCCTTCATATAAGGAGACAGAGCCTAAACCTGCAAAGGTCTAGTGAATTACAGTGCCTTATAAAACCTCATCTTTTTCCTTTGTTTCCCCTCTCCTCTGTCTGCCTCGAGTGGATGTTGAATGTATCTGTGTAAACTCAGGCATTCCTTGCAACAGTCTCTAGAGACAGAAGCCTGTGCATCATTCCCCTCCACCTTAATATACATGCTTATGGGAGTCCACGTATACCCTAAAGGGCATATTGTGACAACCAAATGTTTCCTTCCCATTGCTGCCAGCTTGTAACATCAGAAACAGGCATCCTTACTTCTGAACTAACAAGCACAAACCTAAGCATCTTCTTTCTGGATCTTTCATAAGACCAATCCTGCCTAAGAACTGAATTTACACATGTTCTATTACAGCAGAAAATAAATCTACAATTTGTGCTGTGTTTAGCCACTTGGTATCTTGAGATGAGACATATCATAGTCTTCCAAATGTTTTAATTCATTATAATCCCATTCAACATTTCATTTAAACACTTTTCAGACCAAATGCACCCATTTCATATAGCTTTAGGCTTGTTGTTTAAATATACTCAATTCCTTCAAATACAATGTTTATCCCCTTCAGATTAGCTGCATATAAGGTACCATATCCCCATATTTTAACATTGAACTGAACTTATTTCAGATTCACTACTATTTCCATTCAACCAATTCACTAGGTGAGTTCTAAGAACTGAGCTTGTATTTAACATTAAAAACCCCAAATCACATATGGAAGTTATACTTGTTCAGAGAAAACCCAATTCTTCTCCAAAAATAAACTGCAAAAACACTATTCATTTACATGTATGCCTGAATTTTTAAGAGGAAAAAAAAAGTCATTTTACCCTATTTTTACTTACCACTGCCTCCATATCTGAAATATTTGGTGGCGCATAGGTTGTTTGTACCATAAACTTGTGTTTACTCTTCTCATTTGGGTCATAGTCAAAAGGCTGCAACATTACTGTTCAAAAGAAACAATAAAGCATAAAACTGTGATTCTTCTGCTGATCACTGCAACAAGTATGCTATCCACTCTAGTTTGCCTGTCACTGAGCCAACACTGAAAGTTAAAATGCAAAGGCAGAGTTGAAAACAGAGAAGATATACACTGTGACAACAGGTACTGAGAGAAAAGATCTTAAAAGTTTTTCAGAGCCTGACATAGCTGACATGATTATTTCTGTACTTACTACAGCTAAAAGACATTTCATATACAAGTATGAACAAACAGATCCTGTAAGACAGATAAAAAACAAATCCCAAACAAACACCACAGGACTCTTCTTTGGAATAAATACATTTTTTGATTAAGTGAATGCAAAGTTGAAGAATTGTAGCACATATTNAAACCTCTCCTAGTGCCTCATCGCACTTATTGTAAAAAATGTATTCCTGATATCTAATCAAAATCTACCCTCTTTCAGTTTAAAGCCATTACCCCTTGTCCAATCATTCCACGCCCTTGTAAATAGTCCTTTTCCAGCTTTCCTGTAGGCCCCTTTCAGGTACTGGAAGGCTGCTTTAAGGTCTCCTCAGAGCCTTCTCTTCTCCAGGCTGAACAACCCCAACTCTCTCAGCATGTCTTCATAGCAGAGGTGCTCCAGCCCTCTGATCAGATTCATGGCCCTCCTCTGGACTCAGTCCCAACAGGTCCTTGTCTCTCTTGTACTGGGGACCGCAGAGCTGGACACAGTACTCCAGGTGAGGTACTCTCATGAGAGTGGAGTAGAGGAGGAGAATCACCTCCCTCAACCTGCTGGTTGCACTTTTCATGCAGCCCAGGATATGGTTGGCTTTTCGGGCTGCAAGCGCACATTGCCAGCTCACGTTGAAGCTGAAGTAGTTTCAGATAAAGATTAGAAAAAACCCCAAGAATTACATTTATGTAGTCCTATCAACAGGACTATTTACCTATTTTACAGCAATGAAAAAGCTATAGCAGAAATACTGATCTAGCTAGAAAAGCACAATGTGTGCTCTGAACCTTCCCGTATATTCTAAACCAATTCAGTTTGTATACTTTGATATTGCTACAGTTTTCAACAATTCAATTATATTTTCCACCATTCTGAATCTTCATTGGATGTATAGTTCAACATGCTTCCCTTCACACAGAGAGGAAATTCTTCATGGTAGGACTGAACTGCATTAGTTTACAAAATACTAAGTACAGTAGCAAAATTACTAACTTGGCCTAGTACCTATGAAAAAAAGTTACTTCTAAATTTAATTATATTGCCATCTAATTTGAGGCCTTACATATTAGTTACAAGCTCCAGGTGTTTGCTACAGGATGGTTATTTCTTTTCCTTAAATAAATCACATACATAAATCATAATCAAAGGATAAGTGAATAATGTGAATCAGAAATATTACACAAATAAAGCATATAAAGGAATCGCAGCATTTGACATGCTTTCAAACAATCCATTTGGAAAGGTTTAAAAGTCTAGTTTCCTCAAATCCCTGGTCTCACTGCGGTCCAAAACATAACTGATCAAACTAAATGCTTCTTCCAGGTACAGATGCTATAGCAATTCATCTCTAAGAATTGCTCCATCAACAGACTACTGAATAGTATGCAGTACTTCAGTTTCCTAAAGCCAAGAGAACAGATGGAATAACTTGAAAGATGGCAAAGCCAGCTTTCCATCCTCAGAGAACTTTTTCACATGCTGGCACAATCCTTGGGTAACAGGGATGACTGTTATGCTCTTTATGCTCTTTGACCACTCGGTAACAGCTGAAAATCTGATTGAATTGAAAAGCAGCAGAAAAAGACAATCCACAGATCCAAAGAGCCGTTCAAGTTCTTCATGGTTTTAAGTAATCACGGAAAATCTCATGAATATGTGAAGCTGCAGTTTTCAAGATGTTCTTGGAATCCCTGAATGGTCCAGAGATCACTTCTAGGGGAATTGAAACAAATAGCTATGAAAGGAAGCCTCTTGTTAATAGGCCTCCGTCTTCTATGCAGGAAGGCTTTATCTCCACAAAATAAATCTTAAAGGGGTCTGGAAACCAGAAGGAAGAACAGTAACAAGTAACAGGAACAAGTTGTGAAGGAAGAAGAGTAACAGGCTATATTCTGAAAAGAAAAATCCTCAACAAGCAATTGTTGTTAACAAGCAATACATGACGTAATAAACAGTTAATTTAGGGCATCAAAGTAAAAACAGCTCTTACCAAATTAGTATTTTTTGGAAAAAAATGTATAAACATGGCTAAAGAAGGTTGCCTAGTGATTCACAATTGAATGATAAACAAAATGCCCATGGACTTCCTTAAAATGACTGTTAAATCACATCTCTAACAATGCGTTTAAAAACTGGCTTGACTCTGAATCCGCACGATGCATTATACAGGCTGAAGACAGCCAACAGTATCTCTACATTTAGTTTTGAATGCAGCATTTCAGCCTATAGTACCCTACAGTGATTTCTGACTGCACAACAATGTGAGAGAAATCTATGTTTAATTATATGAAAAATGAGTCAGCACTGAAAACATTCAGTTGAGAGACTGATGAGATAAAGTGGGTCACGAGAAAAATTATCTGCGCACTTGGCTTAACAAATGACCCAAAAGAAATTATAAGCTTAAAACCCAAAAATATGAAGCTGACACGTTGGGGAAGAGAACTGAATTCTGAAAAGCATTATGGAGTTACTGTAACTAAACAACTGCACATGAAAGCATCTTGGGGGTCACTGTAGCTGAATAATTGCATGAGAATCCAGTAATACAGAAAAAGGGATATCAAAGATTCCCTGCAATGCAAACTGAAGAGTCGAGCAGTATGATACTGTTTCCCTGGTGAACCTGAAGCAGAAATATTGTTTACAGCTCCAGTATTTCCTCATTTAAAAAATGGCAATATTCAAAGCATTAAAAGGATGATTTGTAACTATGAAAACAGACTTTACAACAGGCAAATGGAATACTTCAATCTATTCAACTCCCTGAAGAGAAAGTCCAGCAATATCTTGATCGTGATGTATGACTACCCACAGGAAAGATCCCTAAATACCTGATCAAACACATAGTTGAGGAAAAATGGCTCTAAGTTGAAGATGGAAATAAAGGAAGCTTTTCACTATTTGAATCTTGAACCAATTCTCAGTAAAATGATCTTTCATCCACAAGATGCTGGACTGTCTATGGTAAGCAATACTGAAGTTCTACAGATTATATTAGATTAGAAAATTGATCTCTTTCCTACAAGGAAAGTTACTGAAGGTTTTAATCAATAATAAATACAAAGTATTCCTGAGTTATTCCTTGCAACATTTGAATGTATCACCTGAAGCTAGTTCTCCAGCTTCTTTTAAACTTCCCAAAGAGTATAAGGATCTGAATCTTAAAAGCTTTCAGGGTTTCTCCATGTTTCCCTTTTGCTTCGCTACAGCCCTCCAAGGATTCTATAAAAATCAGCTTTCTAGACTTAGGAGATCTAGGAGCTCACACCTGCATCATCCATGATCTCTACAACCTGTAAGACCACAGTCTATTAAAAGGGGATTCTCCTCTCTGTAAGTTAGGAAATATGGTAGGTCCCGAGAAATAAGGAGTTTCTCACCTCTTACAGTCAACTGGTTTGAGAATCTCTGTTATTCAGGAGATTCTTACCTCAAAACGATCAGCAGAATGACCTACAAAAATCATTTACCAAATCAGAAGACTGATACCTAGTCTTCTCCCATTTTCTTGAGAAGGTCTACTCCCACGATTAACAACACCTGGTCTTTTTGACACTGTACAGTGCAGTATAGGATTAGGCCATTATACATACAGCTATTAAAATTCTGTGGACTGTCAGAATGAAGTAAGCAAGCCAAACCTACATGGACTTTCATGGGAAAAAGAAAAAAAAAAATATTGTCTGGTTTCAGCTCACAGTCTGCTGAAAAGTAAGGATTCTTTTTTTAATCCCCTCACTCAAAAAACCAAAACCAGATTAAGGAGTGAGTGTCTCTATAGTGATTTTTCAAATATAAGGGCTACAAACTGCTCCAGCTACCTAAAATAATAGAAAATATAATTTTTTGAAAGCAATTTAATGATTGCAACTTAACATATAATACTGTGATAAATGGAAGAAATTCTGAAATAGAGTTCAGGGACCAACACTATCATCACAACAACCAGTTTACATTTGTGAATGAATTTTATTTTTTTTTAATACAATAAGCTGTCAAATGTTAAATTTTAAAGACATCAGAGCAGCCAAGCAATGCCCTACTTCAAAATATAAGGATAAGTATAGTAGTCTGAAGCAAAGGTACTGTTAGTGTCACGGCCCATTTCCAACTTACTTTGCCTCGTTTCAGAGAGTGCTGCATGTAACAAAGGGTAAGTATTTCTGTATGGAGGATTTTTCATGTATCTTTGCAGCTCTACATCAAATTGACATTGCAGTAATGAAGGGGAACAGATGTATTGTTAAAACTGTTTTTAAAAAACTGACATACTTGAAATAGCCTCTAAGATCAATCATTAGAGAACTTCATGAAAGGCCTAAAAACAGTTAACCTACAACTGCATATGTATGTTTTTACCTGAAACAATTACAGATGATCCTGGGTCAATAACTCCACTGTTTGGCCTCACACAGTATCGACGAGGCGCTGTGGTCTTTACTTTGAAGCATACTTTTCTATCTGATGGATTTCGTAGTTTAAGATTTGTAGTTACTACATCTGTAAAGGGACCTGAAAAAAGAGTTGGTAGTATTAGATATGCATGTATCTCTGGAACAGAAATCTGTTTATACAGGACAAATTACTCTTAAAATATAACTTGAAGGCAACAAACTTCTAGAAGCAGGTTAAATCATACCTCTGTTAAGCACGTATACTGTTACATGCAAAGCATGCTCTATCACCTTAGTTATGATAATATACATTACAGCAACGGACAAACAACTCAAATAGTATGACAGACTCAAGTTGCTGGCACAAAAAGTTCATATATACATATGCTAATTTTTAGTAAATCTTTCTTAACATTTTAAATACCTAGAAGGTAATGGTCATATGCAAAAGTAAATTTTGCTGGATTTTTCTTCAGGAATAGAAGTAACAGGTACTTTGGAACTCTTTCAAGTGTTTAAAGAAAGAAAACACTGTGATACTGAAATATACTAACTGCCCTTGAGATTTCACCTTCTGTAGTGCTTCTGAGCTCCCACAGACCTGACAGAACAGGCATCAACCTCATCTTTTAAACTCAAAATAGGCATATATGTATATACTCTACCTGATCCACAGAAAAGAAGTTGTAGTTGCCATATTTACATATTCAATGCAGTGTATTCTTTAAACTGTACTCATGTTAAACTATTAGGATAAGAATTGCCCCTAAGACTTGATTGGACGAGAAGCATAATTTCAATGACAAGCTGCAAAAGCACATCTTCCAACAGAGATCACCTCCATGTGATGCCATACAGTAACAGCATGAAAAGCAAGTAAGTTTCAGTGTTTTGAGCTGTGTTAATCTCCCTTATGCTTGTGTCATCTGAAAGCAAGACTGCACAAGCACTAAAAGAATATAACTTAGAAAATGACATTTCATTCAAAAATGAAATTTATTCAATAATATTTCATGTGTACACTAACTTTTAAGAACCTTCTTTACCATTCTTTAAAATTTACACAAATTACTAAAATAATACTTTTCGTCAGTATTGAAAACATGACTACTTTTCCATTAAACCCACACACACACACAAAGAAAGCAAACCTTAGATTAAATAGGATGCAAACTCTTTGTGATACAAGCAGGTGGTAAAGTACAACAAAACCACTAATTAAGTGAGACAAAGGAAGTCAATTCTTCTCCGGACACCTTATTTCACAGCGGTGTCTGAACTACTCTGAAGGAAGTGGTACTGGCCACCATCAAACATGCTACTACAAACACTAGAGGGCTCACTGTCTGACCAATGTCTTTGTTTCTCTACCTCTCTCAGTCCAAATCCTTCATTTTGAGAGTGCTAACCAGTATCTTGACACAAACCACCAAGACACAAATTGATAAAGGACTAAAACAGGAACTACTGAGAACCAGAACACCCAGATGTAGATGAAGACACACAGGAGCTAGGTTTACGTTCAATGAGGCTCATTTGAGAAAACAGGAACTGTCAGAAACGTTATTTCTCATCTAGCTTTACATAGTGGATGAAATAGTCACCATCTTAATCCAAGGAAATTTGACACAGCTCCCAAGAGGAAGATTTACAAAACAACTTCAAGGTTTCCTGCCACTTACCTCTTGATGGCTCTTGCAGGATCCAGTTGCATTTACTTATACAGTGTGATCCAAAAATAACTCCCATCACCCATACCACAAGCTATACCAAAATCAAGCAGCTGAAGACTCCTCTAAATCTAAGATTGGCGATACAGTCAGAAAAGACCAAACATTTATTTTTCAAGCTATGCAAACATTTTTGCAGAAGTTATTCTGGGAGTTTTACTAATAGACATCTAGGCCTTGGCTTTGCAGTGCATACAGCACCTCAAATCTGGCTTTCAAATGCATGGGTTGTTTATTTTAATTACAACTCTAGACAACCTGAGGACCTCTGCTTCTCAATTTTCTCAACGACTATTACTAAGGAAATTCTGCTTAAAGGAAAAAAAGGCTCAGTTCAGAGGCTCATTTTGAAAGGCACAGTCATCAAGAAAAGGAACTATACTATTCAGAAATAGCTTATTTCAAGACAAAGAAGCAGTGAACTTATAAACTGATGATAAACTGCTTTTTAAACTTAACTACAACAACAAAAAAAAGATGTTCTGTTTCTTTTGAGACATGAAAGGTACCCTCATGCCTGCCTGCTCAAAGTATGTAATAATGAGATAGGATTCAAAATATTCTTCATTCTGGTATTTACTGTCAGTTCTAACACCACGGATGATATTAAATATATATATAAATAGATAAATCTACTGTCATTCCCCAGGTACATGAATGCAGTGACCTCCTTTGCATTTTCTGGATACTTTCCAAAAAAGAGCCTTTAGCTCAGGGACATTTTGAAGGAAATGTCTGATACTGAAAAGTGGACTGAAATATTTTTCAAGGTCTACAGCACCCTTCTGACAGCTTTACCTGTCACCTGTTTTCTAAGATTTAAAGAAAAAAAAAGCTGTACAAAGCCTCTCAAGACTCACAACCATCAGATTTAATAAATAGCTGGTAACAAACTGGTGCACAAAAGAAAAAGATATCTAAATTTCACTGTTCCTACAGAACTCAGCTGTTTGGTAGTGGCATATCAAGAAACGGCACTGATCTGAGCATGGATGGGCAGGAGCAGACACAAGGATAGTAAATCAGAAAAAAATACCTATTACCATTCAGAGGAGCTGCATGATCTAAATTAGCATGGCATATCCTTCAAAAAAGAAACCATGCAACAGCTGAAGAGGATTTCCCATTAACACAAACAAAAATGCACTGCCCTTGGGGGAGTGGGGAAATAAAGTACAAGCTGGCACTAACAGCCTGAGTGCAAAAGTCTAAATCATGACAGTTCCTTGAAAAACAAAAACAAAACAAAAAAACCAAGCACAAAAATCCAAGAACTCAGACAAAAAATATCTCAGTATTANGGAGAACCAGGAAGGAGGAATGCTTTAGGCCATACTGCAAAGACTGCATCTAACCAGGGAAAACAATGGCAAAGATACATACAGACATTCTTCACATGCACTAAGATGGACAAATGCATGCCAACTCCATCTCAGAAAACATCCAGCTACAGTGGGACAGCATTATACTCCCAAAAAGAGCATCTCTCTCACTGCTTGTATGACACCCAGGCCAAAGCTGCTTTTTATTTGAGCACTCAAACCTCAGACAGGCTCATGTCTAACTACCACCACACAAAATACCTCACAGGTACTCATCTACTGTTGTTTGCCCAATACTTTCATTGTAAATTGCTTAAGACTATCTCATGTTTGTGCAACTTAAGACTTCTGGATCTGCAACTAGGGTTTTCAGAACCTGTGGTAACTTATCTAATAAAATCGTCAAGCTATACTGATGTACCTATAGTGTCTAATGACAAGAGATCATTGCTTTATAAACCTGTAACTTCAACCTAACAATCTGTGGGAGTCAGAGCTACTTTAAAGGGGACACAGAGTTCAGCAACCCACTTAGTAGTATAAATTCAAGACATCAATGATAGCGTCTTCCTAGGATAAAAGTTGTGATTGTGCCAGGTTATTCCAACTGTTTTGTATGGAGCAGTGATAATCCATGCTGAGATTTTTCCTGTCTTTTTTACTTATGAGGGCCTTAGAAAGGAATGACAGACACCTGCCTAACCACGCTCAGAAATACTAGAGACCGCCAAAAACATTATGTACTGAATTTCTATTCTGGCAGTCTTACAGAGCAGCCACCACAACATTAATGCTGGGGTTGCCTGTGGCAACTACACATCTCTGACTACAGTAACCAGTGGACAGGAAGAAATGACACAGATTCTGCAGAGCCAGTTTCCACTGCTGAAATACAGTGCCAAGTTTCCTGGCTTGCCACCAGCTTGCCAGTTACACTACAGTAAAACCAAAATACTATGTATTACTGTACAGGTAGGACCTGTACAGAGATCTTTGTGATCAACAGTGTCATTTTCTCTTTAAATTCAGGTCTCCTTCAGTTCCTCAGCTCCAAAAGTCATCCTTCTACCGCCTGGGAGTGTCAAACGTAAGAGAAAAATGATGATGTGAATATATCTTTCCAGAGTGGGAACGAAAAGCTTACACAAACCTCCTCAGCCTGTGCTACCCCTGGGAAAGGTGAACAATGACTGCCAGTATCTCTAGTTGTTGGTAGTACAGAGCAAACAAAGAACTTCTGAGAAGTGGACAGGTGTGTTTATCAAGCAGCTCCATTCAAAATTAGTAAGGCTGTCATAACATACACACAGAGCCTTCCATAAAACATCTTCTAAAATCTACCTAAAATTAGATAAGAAATTATTTTATTAAATTACATGAAATATTTGATAATTAGAAGGTAGATAATTTGTAGAGTTGTACAAAAATGAACATGCATTATTAAACAAACTCAACAGCATTTTATATGAACAGCTTAAGTATTAAGTATATTGTCCTCTTCAATTTAAGACATTGAACTGCAGCTGTTATAAAAGTCAATATCTAAGCTGACTCTGCCAGAAAGCACTCTATTTCACACACCGAACTGAAGTTTATTTAAGCTGTAAACTGGCACAGTAAAGTGATATATGCAGCCACATCTAAAAACAATACAAGTACACACAAAAAGTACATGGACTGGCAAAAGGAATCAAAACTACTTAAAATGTGTAAGTTACAGTGTTAACTTCAAACACTATTGGGATTATATGTTTTAAGTGGGATGCTGTTTTTTTTCCACAACTGCTTCATCACTTTTGAAATTCCAAGAGCACTTGAAATATACAGAACAATTCAAGCATCTTTACCAAAACAAACTCAGGCAGGGTAGTTTTTTCTTTGCCTGTCCAACCTGACTTTATTGTGCGCTGAAAGAACTCATTTACTGCAGTTGACAATTTGAGCCCTAATGAATGAGAAAGGAGTTAAAGTCAGCAGGATAAAAATTAGCAGTAATATTATAAAGCCAGCATTTTGAGAACAAGTTAACTGACTTATGATAAACCGGACAGGAACAGAGTAAGATCTCCATCAAGGCATTCTGCCAGAATTAGAAGCAACAATGGAATAAAGACAGAATAAGTTAAATTAACATAGCGCTGTATAATTTGCATTCGTATGATGTAATAAAGATTTTTTTTTTTTAATTAGCCAAAGTTTAATTGTTTTTTTCTTTCCCATCATTTGACATGGCAATCACAGAATGGTTGAGGTTTGAAGGGAACTCTGGCGATCATCTGGGTCAACCCCCCTGGCTAAAGCAGGGACACAAAGAGCCAGCTGCCCAGCACCACATCAAGACAGCTTTTGAATATCTCCAAGGATGGAGACTCCATAACCTCCCGGGACAGCAAGGGTTTAGAGCAGCCCTGAGGAGAAGGACTTGGGAGTATTGGCAGATAAGAAGCTCAACATGAGTCGACAATCTGAGCTGCATCAAAATAAGCATGAGCAGCAGGTCAAGGCAGGTGATCCTCCCCTTCTACTCCACTCTGGTGAGACCCTACCTGGAGTACTGTGTCCAGCTCTGAGCTCCCCTGTACAAGAGAGACAAGGACGTGTTGGAGCGAGTCCAGAGGAGAGCCATGAAGTTAATCAGAGGGCTGGAGCACCTCTCCTATGAAGACAGGCTGAGAGACTTGGGATTGTTCAGCNCTGGAGAAGAGAAGGCTCCAGGAATACCTTAGAGCAGCCTCCCAGTACCTGAAGGCAGCCTACAAGCTGGAGAGGGACTGTTTACAAGGACATGGAGTGATAGGACAAGGGGTAATGGATTTAAGCTGAAGAACGGTAGATTTAGATAGGATATAAGGACAAAATTCTTCACTGTGGGGGTGGAGGCACTGGGAGCGGTTGCCCAGAGAAGTTGTGGATGCTCCCTCCCTGGAAGTGTTTAAGGCCAGGTTGGATGGGGCTTTGGGCAACCTGGTCTAGTGGAGGGTGTCCCTGCCCATGGCAGGGGGGTTGGAATTAGATGATCTTTGAGGTCCCTTCTATTCTATGATTCTATGACCACCTGTGCCGGTGTTCTGTCACCCTCACAGTGAAAAAGTGTTTCCTGATGTTCAGAAGGAACTTCCTGCCTTTCAGAGGTTGTTTCCATTGCCTCTGGCCCTGTCACTGGGCATCACTGGAAAGAGCCTGACTCTGTCCTCTTTCCACCCTTCCATCAAGTATTTGTACACACTGATAAGATCCCCTCTGAGTCTTCTCTTCTCCAGACTGAGCAGTGCCAGCTCTCTCAGCCTTTCCTCACAGGAGAGATGCTCCAGTCCCTTCATTATCCTTGTGGCCCTCCACTGGACTCTTCCCAGTATGTCCATGTCTCTCTTGTACTGGGGAGCCCAGAACTGAATCCAGCACTGCAGGTACGGCCTCACCAGTGCTGAGCAGAGGGGAAGGATCATCTCCCTCAACCTTCTGGCAACACTCCTCCTAATGCAGCCCAGGATACCATTGGCCTTCTTTGCTGCAAGGACACATAGCTGGTTCATGGTCAACTCGGTGTCCACCAGGACCCACAGGGACTTTTCTGCAGAGCTGCTTTCCAGTTGGTCAGGCTCCAGTATGTACTGGTGTATGGGGGACGTTGTTTCTCTTCAGGTGCAGGACTTTGCACTTGTCCTTGTTGAATTTCACAAGGTTTCTGTCAGCCTGTTTCTCCATGTATCAGCTCCTTCAGCACTCATGGGTGTATCCCATCAGGGCCTAATAGACTTATATATGTCCATTTTACTTAAGTATTCCCTGACCCGATCATCTTCTACCAAGGGTACAGAAGGAAAGACGTCTAAAAATTAATGATCAGTGTTCTGCAGCAAGTCAAAACTACCTTGACTGTCAGTTAAGAAAACTAACCTTAAAATATACACAAAGCACTTAATTACTCCAGAGTCCTCTAGTACTTTCTGAAAAAAGCACAGGTGACACATAGCTGACAAAAAAGAAAACGATAGGAATGCTGGTTATTTCCATAAATTATTTTAAAGAAATTAATATTCAGATCTCTGTGAAAACAATCTGATGAGAATCCATAGCATGCCTTGTCAATGAAGGTAATTCCTTCCTCTCGAAATACCAAAACCATGACCATTCAAAAACCTTCTTCAACTAGAAGAAAAATTCTGACTTTAATAAATCACCTATGTTAAAATTATTCACAGTCTATGAAGCGTAACAGCTTAGGTTTCATGCATTAGCACTTCAACATTATAGATCTGAATGATCAGAAATAACCAGTGGATGAAGGTGCAAGATTAATAATACCTATAAATAACCATGGCTCTCAGGTAGATATCCATATGCTAGAGCAATAATACACAATCTTTCACTTCTTATTCTACCCTAGTACTTGAGAAATAGTTATTAGTTTTATCACCAACCTGCATGTAAGTGTCAGAATGCAAAAAAGGCTTTATAAGAAAGCTGACACACCTCAATGTCCACAGCTCCTGAAGGCTGATTCTAGGCTAGCACTGTTTATGATGAGTAACATTAAATTTTACCTGAGCTCCCTACAATGACATGCTGTCAGCAACCATGCTGGTGATGTATCTGTCAAAGATTGTTCCTTCTAAAAAAATTCTGAGACAATGCTCATTTTTTCATCCTTACAGAGCTCATCTTCCTCTGCCAAAAGGACAAGCAGAGCCTATATATGGCTATACAGCTTACCAGAGGTGCTTGTGCAGATGCTGGCATGCATGCTCTACTGGGGACTGGTGTAAGATAAACAGGAATTGAAACATTTTGCTTTCCATTCTGACAGAAGAGACAGGAATACAACACAACGGCATTTCAAAGCAGACAAACAATTTTTCTTACACTTTGTTTCGGGACTGAAAGTTCATATTCGCCCCAGCTTGTTACTAAGACGTTATTAGTGGCCAAAACCACTGTAAAAATGCAATAAGCATCTATCTCGAGTAAAGTACAGCCACAGTTCATTACCATGAATTCTGGTAAAGAGAACATTAAACACAGGACAATCTCTTTTTAGTCTGTATTTTATCTAACAGATAAAGTAGTTAAATACAAACAACAATTTTTTTAGCATCAACAACAACAAAAATCACTATTAATAAGATGGTATAACATGGAATAACTTCATCCAAAGATATTAATGCTTGTATTTAGCTTAAGTTTTAAAAACTAGCAGTGGGAGTCCAATTCAGTCATATATGTCTATTGTTGATATTTCTTCCTATTGAAAGAGTGTCATTACTAAAGAACTGTCACGTTACTAACATCAAAGCCATGTTTGTTACTTAAACTTAATGTCCACATTATTGTGAATTCCTTACTTTCAAGTTAACTTTATTTGGTTGCATTGCTATTCTGGCCAAATAGACCCTAAGCGTATACTAAAATTGGTAGCTCATAAGTCTACTAGGATAAAGTCTTACAAATCTAATGATAAAGTATTATTCATCCCAAAGTGCTCCCACCATTCAAAAAACAACAGCAGTAGAAATATTTTACTTCTGCTAAACATTTAAACCAGCAAATTATGCCCAAAGTCCTTAAACAACTAAGTAATGTGTACATGCAATCTTTCAGTATAGATGCAATATTAACAATTTAATTCAATAAACCCCTCCTGCTGGAGCAACTATTCTCTTTACTTGCATGAAGTAGGATAACTAATGAATTTGATAATTACAGAGGTCTTGCATTTCAAAGAATACTAGCAGATTCAAACAAAATTAAATTAACAAGTAACTTTTCCCTTTCTTTTTCCTTTTAAACTTGCTTTGTATTTTAACTTGCTATAGCTTACAAATGGTTTCAGTGATGCTGAAAAGCCCAGATCTGCCATTTAAAAATATTCAAATATTCAGCAGCTTAAAACATGTATGCATCCTCAAATTCATAATTTCCAATTCGATACACCTTTCTGATCTGCACTGCACACGTAAGATGCACTTCAAACTCTACAGCAATAATCAGTATACTTGTAATCATCTCAGATCGCAACTGTAGTGGCACACAGAAAATAAGTCCTTCCACAGAAGACCTGACCAAAAGCTGTTACCTAACACTTTTCCCACTGTGCTCCAAGAACTGGGTATCTGAGGCCAGACTCAAACATTAAACAGAGCACCAGAGCTCTTGCGGTTTTCATCAGTTTCCTTGCAAGTAGTATCAAAAGTGTAACAAAGTAAAAATAAATCCATTTCACGCTTCTCCCAGTGTGGACAAAATCCCAGAAAGTTCTTTTAAAAAACCCAGTCTCAGGCATTTGACTGTTACATGGTGTCCAACCGCAGCATGTAACACAGAGCCCAGTCTAAACAGGCTTACATATCAGACATTAAAATTTCCTACAGACAGGTCTAACTAATACTGGACTACCTCCCAAAGACATGAACTTCAGTTTCAAGGTGACCTTTCATTCTCTGGAAGGATGGACTACAGGTCTCCATCTCCCAAATCTCTGAAAGCCAAGTACAGCATATCCCACAGTCACTCAGGAAAACAAACATCTGCTTTAAACAGAAGCTGCATTCAGTCACAGTCTTGACACTCAGACAGGATCACAAACTCCATTCCTGCATTACCTTCACATCACAGTACTGAACTAATGCAGCCATGCTTTCCAGGAACAGTCAGCTCACTTCTACAGAAGCAGCCAGAGTTCTAACTTGAGCTGTAACATGGAACATGTCTAGTAGACATCCAAATTAAAAACCAAACAAATTTATTTTCATGGAGTTTATTAGATTTAGAGGCCATATTAGCATCATGCTGTTAACATATTAAACATGTTAAATTAACACGGTATTCCTATCAATTACAATTATTAAGTTTACTTCACAGATGGCACAGTTAGTCCTAAGTATATGATTTCAAAATATATGAACATTCCTTCTTTCAAAAAAAAAAAAAAAAAAATCAAACATGCATCTCAGTCAAGTAATTCTAATGTCTTGGAACATAAAATGACATACTGGCTTCTAGCTTTCAGGAACATTGTAACCTCATAACCGGGGGAAGTCTTCTAAAGTCTACATGAAACAAACCACTTTGTAAGATGGTATCTGATGAATTTAAAATTATTTTTGCCCATGTAATTTTTAGAAGGTTAGTTCACACTGACATGATTCAGATTTGAAATTCAACTAGTTTCTAATGATCTAAATACATTCACAGCCATTTTATGCCAATTTCTTTTTATACCAATCCTACCCTTTAGCCTACACAGCTTTTTTTCCCCAGGGCTTACCTCTTCTGATATATTTATAGACAGCAATCAGATCATCTTCATTTTGCTAAGATAAACAAGCTAAGCTATTCTACTTCACTTATGTTAGTAATTTTTTCTTTGCACCGTTCCCATTTGGGTTCATCTTCTCTGACAAGGTGTTGCCAGGGCTGCATTCAGGTAAAGCTTCATCAATGCCATAAACCTTGACATTAATACTTCTCTCACTACAAAACTAGAGTCTCATATTTGTTCTGTTTCATGACTCGTCACACTTGCAATAAACCCGTGATTAAGTACTAGTCTCTAGTTTTACTGCTTCATCACGTCCAACTAAAATGAGAAAACAGCAGTTCTATTATTAGCGCACATCAAATGCACAATTTTTTGCGTTCATCCTATCTCCTAACTCCGCATTACCAATGAGCTCTACCTGCACAGTCCCAACCATACGAAGGTCATTAATGAAGATACAAAACCAAGTTTAAACAAAACACTGTCCATCCCTTAGAAATGTCTTTATTAAGCTTCTAATAACCCATCAGCTGTGCTGCACTTTATTTAATAGCTTGTCCCTTCTCTACATTTTTTCACTAAGCTTTTTCACCTGCAATTAAATTACTAGTTTTGCAGATACCTCCACATCAAATAATCAATATTCAGATCATGAAACAAACCCTCCCAGAACATATGTCATAACGTATGGAAGACAGAGAGGCAGCCAACATGCAGAAACATTACAGGAAATCAACATGGCTTCACCAAGGGCCCATCTGACTAATCTAGTGGCCTTCTACAATGGACTGACTGCATCAACAGACAAGGGAAGAGCTATGGATGTCACCTACCTGGACTTCTGTGAGGCCTTTGATACAGTCCTGCACAACATTTTTACCTCTAAAATGGAGAGATATGGGTCTGATAGATGCACTGTTAGATGGATAAGGAATTGGCTGGGTCATGTCCAAAGAGTTAGAGTCAGTGCCTCAGTGTCCAAGTGGAAACCAGTAATGAGTGGTGTCCCTCAAGGGCCCCTACTGGGAACAACATTATTCAGTCTTCAGGCACAGACAGTGGGTTTGAGTGCACCCTCAGCAAGCTTGCAGATGACACCAAGCTGAGTGGTGATGTTGATACACTTGAGGGAAGGGATGCCATCCAAAGGGACATTGGCAGGCTTGAGGAGTGGGCCCATGCAAACTTCATGAATTGCAACAAGGTCAAGTGCAAGGTCCCGCACATGGGTCAGGGCAATTCCCAGTATCAGCACAGACTGGGGGATGCATGGATTGAGAGCAGCCTGTGGAGAAGGACTTGAGGATACTGGTGGATGAAAAATTGGACATGAGCTGGCAATATGCACTCACAGCCCAGAAAGGCAATTGTATCCTGGGCTGCATAAAAAGACGCATGGCCAGCAAGTCAAGGGAAGTGATTGTTCCCCTCTACTCTGCTCTCATGAGACATCCCCCCCCTTTTGTGGGACCCCCAGTACTAAAAAAGACATGAAGCCGTTAAGAGTGAGGTCCAGAGGGGGGNAGTCCTGCACAACATTTTTACCTCTAAAATGGAGAGATATGGGTCTGATAGATGCACTGTTAGATGGATAAGGAATTGGCTGGGTCATGTCCAAAGAGTTAGAGTCAGTGCCTCAGTGTCCAAGTGGAAACCAGTAATGAGTGGTGTCCCTCAAGGGCCCCTACTGGGAACAACATTATTCAGTCTTCAGGCACAGACAGTGGGTTTGAGTGCACCCTCAGCAAGCTTGCAGATGACACCAAGCTGAGTGGTGATGTTGATACACTTGAGGGAAGGGATGCCATCCAAAGGGACATTGGCAGGCTTGAGGAGTGGGCCCATGCAAACTTCATGAATTGCAACAAGGTCAAGTGCAAGGTCCTGCACATGGGTCAGGGCAATTCCCAGTATCAGCACAGACTGGGGGATGCATGGATTGAGAGCAGCCTGTGGAGAAGGACTTGAGGATACTGGTGGATGAAAAATTGGACATGAGCTGGCAATATGCACTCACAGCCCAGAAAGGCAATTGTATCCTGGGCTGCATAAAAAGACGCATGGCCAGCAAGTCAAGGGAAGTGATTGTTCCCCTCTACTCTGCTCTCATGAGACATCCCCCCCCTTTTGTGGGACCCCCAGTACTAAAAAAGACATGAAGCCGTTAAGAGTGAGGTCCAGAGGGGGGCCACAAAAATGGTCACAGGGCTAGAAGAGCTCTCCTGTGAAGAAAGACTGAAAGAGTTGTGGTGGGTCAGCCTGGAGAAGAAAATGCTCCAGGGAGACTTTATTGCAGCCTTTCAATATATAAAGGGGGCTTGTAAGAAAGAGTAAGACTCTACCAGGGCCTGCAGTGACAGGACAAGGGCCAATGGAGTTAAAAATGAAAGAGGGTAGGTTCAGATTGGACATGAGGAAGAAATTTCTTATGAGGAGGGTGGTGAGGCACTGGAAGAGGTTGCCCAGAGAAGCTGTGGATGTCCTCTCCCCGGAATGGTTCAAGGCCAGGTTGGATGGGGCTTTGAGCAACCTGGTCTAGTGGAAGGTGTCCCTGCCCATGGCGGGGAGGAGGGTGTGTGTGTGTGTGTGTGTAAAAGGTGATCTTTATGGCCCTTTCCATTCTATGATTCTATGAAATAAAGATACCCACTAATTACAGTTGTAAGATCAGATTTTGTTTGGGGAGGTACCCACAGAAGAGATCAAAAAAAAGAGAGAGAAAGTGAGAGAAGTTCTCAGATCAGAATGCCATATTCTACCCCAGACATTCATGCTGCATTTTATTCCATGTTCCATTTACCTCCATGTCTTTAATTATTCTTTACTCTAAGGCTTTGCATACTATCAAGGTCAGACCTATTCAAGCACTGAAGTGTCAAATTAAGAATTACTTCAAGTGAGACCACATTTTGAGAAACACAGGAGGGAAAAATTTTGATGTGAATATCTTTTTAGAATTTGGGCAAACAACTATTTTTCTTTTCTTCCTTATTCATGTTATTAAAAACCAAACACCTGAAGTCCTACACTAGGAGAACACTTAGCAAAGTATTTTAACTCTCAAGACCATGTTCATATAGAAACAAACTGAAAATATTTATTTTAATTTACATTAACCGTGTATTTCTAAATACTTTCAAACCATAAAATGAAATTATATCTACATTGCCAAATAATTTCAATGCAATGAAATAACTGTATACAAGACAAACGAAAACGACTAAAAGGCAAGAGAAGCTAAAGAGGCCAAGATCATTATGCACCAGATAAAGTCTTACTACCTGAAGGAAAACAAAAGTTACTAAAATTCTATCTTGTGTTTCTGCATTTTTATTTTCAACAAGACCACATCAGAAATTACTTTATTAGAGTAATTTTGTTGATTTTTTTTTTAAAGGAATTAGCTTATACACACTTATTTGGCTCATCTCACAATAAAAGCCTTGCAATTTGACAGCTTTCACACTGGAAAATGTAATACTTATCTAATTAGTGATTTTTTTTTTTTCACTTTACACACAGCAAATAGTCTCCAGCAGCCTTTTCCAACTTGAAATTATGGCTTGTAAGCTGAGCACGTAATAACTCTTTAAGGACTGATGTTCTCAAAGATTTGGTAAACAAACATCTCCAAAAGACAAAGTTGATCAGAAAGTAAAACATATTCACAAACCACAGTCAAGTCAAAACAGCAACAATTTAAAATACCACAATGGACAGTCAGTGCACTAAATATTCAGACCTATTAGCTGATGCATAAAACAGCTCCTCTTCTTAATGGTAAGTCTCTACTTGGCAACTTGGCCTTGAGCAATGGTACAGTGTTCATGTATAATACAGTATTTTTTACAATATTAATAATGATGTATTATAGTGATCTAGAACACTTGCTTAGGTTATCAACAAACAGAATGAGCAGGCACTTTATACTAATTACAATGTAAAGGTGAAGCTTTTATATCAATGACTGCACTAGAAGTACAAGACAGTGAGTTTTACCTAGTGTTTCTCTGTTTAGTGAGGATGTAACATTAAGTAAAACAGAGTCCTACAAATTGCAGGTAAAGCACAAAACTTCCAAATCTTTGCTGCTGTAAACCTCTATCATTACAGGAAAAAATCTTCTATTATTGAATCTTAAAACAAATGACAAACTAGATCTGCTAAAATATAATCTAACACCTATAATATGCCTGACTTCATAGATCAATGTAACTCCTTTTTATTAGTCAGTTTTAAATGCAGTCTAGCACTGTGGTAGAGACATATGTATTAACGTAGTATCACCTTATAAGCAACACCTGGTAAAAAAATTATCTTCCTTTCTCTTCCTCAACACGTTTCCACTTATCATTTTGTGTCTCAATTTTCATTAATACTTACCATTATAAAAAAAAAAAAACAGGATACTAAAAAATATTACATTTGAGCCAAGAAACAATGGATAGAAGTACAGACATATAGGAAGAATAAACAATTCCAGAAATTCTTCTTGGATTTAAAAAAAAAAAAAAAGTCAAAGACTACTTGTTGAATACTGAGTCATTATATGGGATGTTCAATCTTTGTCATTACACAATACTCAGCCAGCAAAAATATTAACTTAAATGGAATTATTTCAAAGTATCAAAAAGCCACAACTGCATTAGTAATCACTTAGAACCAGTTTTTCCCCTCTGCACTCCCATTGTTTAGTTTCAAAAATGTTCTTAAATGAAGATACCAGAAAACTGACATCCCAATTGCATTTTTGTTAACCTATCTTAGAAAGCTGGGGCATAAAAAATTTGATGGTACTTTGAATAAGAGTAAAAACAGGCGTAAAATTTGACATAATCAAGACACACACAAATAAGGCAGCAAGATCACATCTGAGGACTTCAAACTCTGCCTACACTGAAAGATATCCTGGGCCAATTCTGGCAACAGACTTTGAGAGCAGGGGATAGATTTAACGTTGAGCTATTTTTACCTTTAAATTCCACCGTCTCGATTTGCAGCAACACATAGCCTATGGCTTTCAACGTTACCAACAGCAGTGTAATGATTACAAAATAATCTACAGCAATATTTTTGTATTATTTAAAAGATTATAGAAATCTGCATTTCAGAATGAGCTGTAATACTTAAGTGTTCTCCACTTCACCTGGAACACTACCACCTGAGAGCTGATTATTAATCTAGGACTATTAGTATATAAAATCAGATTAACAATCAGAAATTAAACAGTAACTCAAACCATCAAAGGGAAAACTTATTGCACACAGACATGCTCAAAAGTTGATTTTAGTCTGCTTACTTGCCGACTTATTTCTAGCCTCAAGGTAATTAAAAAAAAAGGAAATGTACCTTATTATTTTGAGACCTTCAAAAAGGTAACATAACTGCATTTCACACACTTGTAGCAAGAACTTCAATAAAGGACACCGATTTAGAATATTCAGACATTTTTATAAAGTTTGACTACTGCTAGTCAGACACCTCTGAATCACATGAACTTCAAATTCTGAACACTGTCTACTAATCTTCCAAGGCTCATCAAATCAATTAGTGTTGATTTGCAATTAGGCGTTGCAGAAGCACGTCTTATGACTGATTTAAAGATTTGGCAAAGGTTTTTAAAACCTCTTAAAAGAACCATCATCCAAAACAATTTAAATATACATTACTTATAATTGCAAAACTGGCTTCTTGGACCTAAGGAAGACCTGGTTCCCATAACAGTGTTAGAAATCTTTGAACTGAAAACTTCAAGTGCTGCTATTTATCTACACAACTATTAAAAAAAAAAAAAAATTAAAAAAACCCTATTTAGTCACAAGGAACCAATTCCAGATTACCATAATCTTCACTACACTAGAGCTACAGACAATGATTATGTGCATGAGTCACATGAAAAGACCCCAATAAGAAGCAGATGTTCCACCTTCCAAATTAGTTGCTTTTAAGTGTCTCATGTTATGATTCTTCCAATCCAGCCCTAAACAAACCCAAACAACTTCAGATTTGAGAAGCTAAACAAAATACATTAGACTAAAATACAGAAGCAAGCTAACCTACTGGAGTAATAGGGTTGAAGACCTGGATACAAGAACCATGAAGCAAATTCTCAGTGCTCCATACTGAATCTCTGAAAGTGGTATTACATAGTGTATCAACTGCCTCTTAGTTTCATCACTTTTAAGTACAATTTTTCCCCTTGTCACATTTGCACAACACTCTGAAATGTACTTATTTGTTTTGTGGTTTTCCTTAGGTATTCCTGATGGTTCCACAATCCAAAGAAACCTAGTTATCATAGAAGCAGAGGGAATTAACCATAACTCCAAAATGCTATTGACTAAAACTTCTAGGAATTCAAAGTACTATAAAAACAGAATTCTTATCTTTCCATCACCAAGGGATATATGTAATGTGTTAACCACCACAGGACATGTTCTTTAGACCTCTCCCTGATTGTGTGCAATAAAATTCAGAATAGATGTATTATAGACCTTATTTTTGCTGATTGAGTAAAGTACATTAGAAAAATAAAAAACCCAACCAGGGAGAGTTACATCAGACAATGATGAATTTAAAACCTTGCCAAAAACTCCTGAAGATAAGTCCTATGTACTTTTAAATCATTGTTTGCACAGAGGCATATTAACACATTTCACTGTTAGCCTTAAGGTCAGCAAATCCTATACAAGTTCCTGAGGCAAGAAAACCAACAAAACTATTTGTTCAGTTCAGATGTTTAGACTTAACCTATATCTCTGTTACATATGCATCAACAGTATTAGGTAAACAGTAACAGCGGATAAATTTCCTAATAAATAACTTTGCATAACGAGCCACACTGAAAAAAAAATAAAGATATATGATTTTCCTACACTAAGTTACACTTATTGAAAGTCATATGTTCTCTTACTGGCCAATTACTTTTTAAAAGATAACTCTTGGGATTCCCTTGAGCCAATATTGTACTCTTCAATGCAATACTTTAGAACTGAATTACTGTCTGTGGTCCACAAACCTTTTTAATCACCTCAAAAATAAGCAGTTAGAAAATGTTTGAAAGTGCACTCGATGCTCTCAATAGATAGCTCTTTCTACAGTATATTACTATAACAACATAGTAATAGAGAGTGCTTTCCATGGAGTATTGGCTGCAGTCTCATTATGCTTCAGATTTTGTTTTTGCTTAGTCTGCTCTACAGAAATTTTCTTAATATATGCATTAGACTGAAACCAAAGTTTATGCCTAAAGAATATACATTTTGTGGTTTACGTACATAAACACACACCACAATAAAAATCACTGATTGACAATGGGTTCAAACAAACAGAATTTCTAATCTAGTATTTATTCTATATTCCCTGTATCAACACTCTGTTTGAAATCACATAAATACAGCTTGTCTTCAAGCTGGAAGTAACTCGACATCTGAAAGCTTCAAATTAGACACAGTAGCATGCTTCCTTAAAAAAAAAAGAAAAAGTCATGCATTTTCCTCCAACCTGTTCTTGCAATAAGAATACAGTGTATTGAAATCTGAGTGCAGGCAGACCTGGCAGCATTTTAACAACACAAAACAGAAATGAAAAAGGATAAGTTCCTGCTATGCTTTGGACTCTATTAATGTGCAATTTAAAAATTAAAGCTATTAAGAAATTAATATGTGTGATCAGACAGATTTTGGGTTTTAATTGATTTGATGGATCAATAAAACAAGCACAAGTTTGTTAAAAATCTCTTTGAAAAACCAGACTTAAGTTTTATTTCTAAAAGCCAGGCCAGCCAAAGGTATTTTGGGGGAATACAATGTTCTTCTCTAATATAAACATTAATTTGTTCTAACTGTCCATTTAAAGATTTTTACAACCTCATAAATTCCACTCTGTCCCTCTAAAACAAAAATTAGTCTACTAAAAATGGAAAATAAAATAGAAGCATTCATAGGATTAGGCAACTGCATGTGTTGACACTCATCACAAAATTTTAAATGTAAGTTCAGATAACATTAACAGCTTTAAAAAAGAAAAATCTAGTATTGCGGATTCTAGTTCTGAAACGTTCTGAGATTCTTCTCAATGCCCCTTATGGGCATAAAATAAAATCACAGGATACTACTGAAAACTATTTATTCTGTCATGCTTTTCTTTATGCCCCTACCTTTCAGGGATCGCTCATCTTTGGAAGAGCCTTCACTTTTCACAACTATCTAATTTATTAGGAGAGAAAAAAATCCGACATGATAACAGCACGAACTAGGACCTATTTTGACAGAAGCGTATCATGCCGGTCACAGTCATGCGGTCGGGACGCAATACCCGATACGCAGAAACTTCCGAAATGCACACATTCCTTTCCTTCATTCCCAAGGAAGGAGCGAGCTGCCTGTTTACGTATCGAGAACCTGCCTGAAACATAACAACTTGGGGGAAAGGGCGGGGTCATTTGCCAGGCCAGCGGGCCAGCCTGCAGCGGAGAGAGGGTGCGAGTGCCTGCACATCGCCTCCTCCCGCACCCCTGCCGTGATGGTGCAAAACCGCACCGGCCCCGCGGGAGTCCGGTGGGGGCCAGGGGCTGGATTCTGACAAGTGCCCACGGCCGCCCCTCCAGGGCGCGGGAGGGAGAAAAGGCCAGACATGAGAGTAGCCTCCCGAGGCGAGTCTTCCTCCCCCGCTCCCCTCCCTGCTCCCTCGCACGGCGGCAAGGCTTCCATCGCCCGCTTCGGGGCCTCTCCTTCCCGCTGCAGGCAGAGGGAGACCTCACGGACAGGAACGGGGGCCGCGCAGACCTCCGCGGCCACAGAAATGACAGGAGAGCGACTCCCCCTCCCCGGGCCGGGCCTCCCGGCCAGAGCGGAGCGGTGACACGGCAGCGTCGGCATGCGGGGGACACGCGGGGGCAGGGGGCGGACCGGCGCACTGGCGAGGGCCGGAGGGGACGGACGGCCCCCCGAGTAGCGCGCCCGGCAGAGCGGGCGGGCACCCTCCCGGGACCGGGCCGCAGCGCTGCCGGGGCCGCGGACACGCTCTCGAGTCCCCGCGGGATCCCAAGATGGCGGCGGCCGAGCCCGTTCACCGGCTCGGCGGCGCCCCCCCACCTCCCGACGGACCCGGGCGGGCAGGGCCCGGCACCGCGGCCCGGAGGAGGGAGGGG
>VXBL01006375.1:146925-199535 GCA_013400195.1 Aramus guarauna
GAAGGGCGGCCCTCCCGGTTCCGAGGTGGTGTGGCCGGCCCTTGCCTTGAAGCTGGATGAGGGAGGGCGAGGCTGGGCACCGGGGGTTAGTTGGGAAGGGGGCAGGTAACGGCAAATTGGGGAAATGGTCTCAAACTCCCTACGGCCGCTGAGGGATCTGGCTTGGGTCCCGTCTGCTCACGGGTGAGGCTGGAGGCGCTGGAGCCAGCTCCTGGTTGCCCTCAGGTACCCGTGTCGAGACAGCCGCGGCCCGGCCTCAAGGCAGCTCTACCACCGGGCAGCACCCCGGCGCCGAGGTGGATGGGCCCCGCTCTCAAACCGGGCTGGAAAACGGCCATAAACTCTCCTTCAGCAGGAAAGCTGTCACTAGGTGAAGGCTGAGGGGCATTAATAGGGAGTCGATGTTGGGAAAGATTGACCTCTTACAAAAGCAGAATGAGAAATATGAGCCATTATTTATTATTAGGCAGGAACATGGGGTATTTGCCATCCTTCTTGCTTGCACTTTTTGCCAGACAGTGTTTTCATGGTAGGCCTTTTCATTGATACCATGCTTTCAAGCAAATGGTGCATCTTTGGTGAATACCTCTACCTCAGCCACCATCACAGAGTTGTGATGCCATTTGGCAGGGGAGATCTACTTAGTAATTTAGGTTCAGGCTCTGGCTTGGCTCCAGCAGAACCTTCACCCTCCATTTCAGTTACCTGCCTCTGCTCCAGGGCTGCCACCATCACACCTGCCTACTTCAGTGCTTTTCTCCATGCCATTCTTGCCAACAGCAAATACCCACGTGGCTTTTAATACCATCAGTGACTGAAGAAGAAATAAGTGAGAATTGCTGTAGAAAAGTATTTCCGAACAGTTTTACCATATTAGAATTAGCTTCAATAGGTGGAATTACGTAGCATATATGTGAAAAAGTTGCTAGAGCTCTGCAACTATTCTGGCTGCAGTTTTCCTGCTACAGACTTATTTTATGATGCACATAAAACAGCATCTTAAATTACATCCTTTATTTACAGTGCAATATTTAAAGTTATTGTCCGGTGGTCTGCTGGGCTTTGTTAGCAAAACCAATGTTCTGCTTTGCTTATGCATTCTTACCCTTGGGATCTGGAAGATCAGCTGGAAGATAGAGGGTTTTTTTTCTGTCCTAGTACATTTTTTTTTCTTTTTTTGTTAACATGAACACTTGGTCTATTAACTCCACTCTTTCTCTGTTTCTGTTCATGAATCCACCAAAAGATTAAAGCACAGTCTATACTTCCCAGAAATGATAATTCAGTTCCAGAATTACCTGGTGATTATGTACCAGAAGAACTTATGGGTCTCGGCTTGCAAAGAATCAAGACATGGGGAACTGCTGCAAAAGATTCTGTCTTTTCTCCTTTTAATGGGGTTAAAAAATGACAGTAAAGAGTACCAGTTCAAAATCAGCTGCTTCTATGCAGATTTAGAAGACAGAAATACCTCTGTTTTCTAATTCTTTTATAGATCTCTTGTATAAGAAAATCCAAGGCAAATTAGAAGTTAAGATCCTTCCTTAGCATGACAACAGGTCTTAGAGGTTTTCCCATGCATGGTTTTCAGTGCAAAGACCTCGTTAGATGTGGTTGCACGATAGATGTACCTGACATCAGGGGATGTGTGTGGGTTGGAGGAGGACTAGGTTAATCCTTATCACCAGCATATCAAGAGGCAGTGGACGAGCAACAGGGCACAGCCTCAAGCTGTGGCTCACAGAGGGAGCATCACAGCATCGCTGGGGCTGGAGGGGACCCCAGGAGAAGCTGTAGTTCAATTTCCAACTCAAAGAACGTTCAAAGCTGATTTCAGGCCAGGTCGCTCAGGGCTTTGTCCTGTGGGGTCATTAAAATCTCCAAGGACAGAGATTGTGCAGCCTCCCCGCAGCAGCCTGGCTCAGCGCTTGCCTGTCCAGCTTCAATCTGCTCCTTTTGTGTTATAGTAACAGCAAAGTTAGTACATAAATATCAAGTGGGTGGATTAATGGTAATTATGTATGTTGTTTGAACACATTGAGAACCTTAATAATGCATTCATCTGTTTTGTTGCGTTTAGTATCATTTCTGATCTAATGCTTTTATTACATCCAGACTGATGTCATTTTTTCTATTAAACACCACCTGTGCTGTTGATCAGCAATATCTGGCAACCTGCTCCAACATCTGATTCATTTCATTTTAACACCTTATGGCACAGTTCAGGAATGAAATCTTGGATCTGCTGCAGTCAGTCGAACTCCTCTCACTGATTTTGGTGAGATCATGATGTCATTCCAGAAGTATCTTTAGTATAATCATCACTGCTTGTGAAAGGATAACATTTGCTTAACCTGAGGTCAACATTTTTCCTGTTTGTAGATCTTGATGTTTTTCACCCTGTGCATTCAGTATTGTCGTTATATCTCAGTTTGGAGATGGTTTGACATTTTTTCAAAACTGTTTGCTATTAAACATTAAATAAGCTCTCTCTATACCTGAGAAGTAGCAGAGTAGATTCAGTTTTGTAATAGTGTTTTCTGCTGTTTATTATGCAGGTAGTCTATTCAGTCCTACCAATTCTGAACTTGAAAATGTCTTGCAATAAAACAATATCACAACCACCTTTGCAATTTCTTGGTGTTATTAAGACTGTCAGAAAAAGCAACCAACTGCCACATTACTTGTCCTGTTAATGGGAAAATTCTAGATTTCACTCAGAGAATTATCTCATGCATCCTGCACTGCTAAGTCAGTGGATATTGCAAAATGCAAAGGTATAAAGGTAAAAGTATGTTTTAATTTCGCCATATGGAAATACCTGCCCTTTTGGTGCTGCTGTTTATCTTCTGAAATACGAAACTGTTCATACAGCAGATTCTAGTCATAATTTACTTGACTGCTGATGAGTTCCCTACATAATTTTAGGCCCACTTGTTATATTGTAAATCAAAGGTAAAATTGCAGTCCACACTATTATTGAGGATTTATGGCATTAGTCAAATGTTGCTGCAGAAAGGAAAAGTAGGTCTTAGTTGAATATCTTCAAGTTTGTTCAGCTACGGTGTATTTCTTTACCTGGTGACATTATTATGAAAACTTACAACACATGTTGAATATTCAAGT
Organism: Aramus guarauna; assembly: GCA_013400195.1. NCBI lineage: Eukaryota > Metazoa > Chordata > Aves > Gruiformes > Aramidae > Aramus > Aramus guarauna. The sequence goes on from VXBL01006375.1 coordinate 150,052, forward strand.
AGAGAGAAGTCAATAGCACATAATGGCATTCTCATAAATAGCTACAGTGTAAAATTTGATGTACTTTTCCTATTTGGGATCTGATTCTATTCTGCTGAACACAAAAATGCTCTAGGCCATTAACTTATGTAGAAACAAGACAAAAATTTTATCTTGTCTTTGTGGTTGCAAGTAGCATTTAAAGGATCGAATGCTTCCTGAGCCAATTTCAAATGTGCTAAAAGACATTAGTCCTTTGATAAAGGACAAAGTTGTTAAGGGAATGGATTTTTGCATTTTGTTTTTAGGAAATGGTTCTTACAGTTCATATACATTCATGAGGGATGTAGTGAGAGAATACAATATACAAAGTATAGAATGCGAGTGTGTGTTGGTGGTTGTTTGCTGGTGTTGCATTTCTAAAAACGCACAAACACTTTGCTAAAAAGTAGCCCAAAATCAAGTACGCATAGCTAAGGATACAAACAGAAGTACGTAGTTGAAACTCGCCTCCAGAAGAGAACAACTGTCTTAAATATCAGTCTTAACCTGAGAAGTAATTCTGCAGAAAAAGCATGATGATGCCCAGTGGTCATTGCATATCTTTCCCAATCTGATATTCTTGCAAACATCATGGTCTTTCTCAGTTTCAGTTTGGAGACCTCACCTGGCAACCGGGGTTCAAATTTCAGCTTTCATTTCCTCTGTTAATACACGTAGCAGCTCTGCAATGCTAATTCTGCCTTCAGCGTCTCCTAAGCGGTTATAGGAAGCCCTCAGATTATATTTTCACATCATGCCTAGGTTCAGTTCTAATGGGTCACAATGTAAATAGGATCAAATAATGTCATATCGATGTGTGAAAGACAAGCATTGTACGTAGACTGCGCAGGACGCATGAAGCGCTTTCCCTCTACTAGGCGCTGACAAGACGTACACTGAAGTGCTGTGTCCAGTATTGGGCACTATCCTTCAGGAAAGATGTGGGATGATTGAAGGGAGTCCAGAAGAGAGGACCTGTAATGGGTAAGGTCTGGAAAACAGACAGATTGAAACATGAGAATAGATTGAAAAGCTGAGGTTATTTCGCTTAAGGAAGACAAGATTGACTCACATGTTCGGTAATAGTCTTCAAATACATTAAAAGCTATGGCACAGAGAGAGAAAATCATCTGCTCTCAATTTGAATAGGACAGGAAGTAATGGACATAGATCAGAGCAAGAACTGATTTAGAGCAGATACAAAGAACTTTTTAAGAGTAAGGATAGTTAACGAAAAAAGATTGCCTGGAAGCACAATCCATGGAGTCCCAGTCACTGACCTTTAAGAACAGGTTAGACGTCTGTTGGGAGATATAAATTTAGCTGATCCTGCCTTGAGATGTGACCTCCAAAGTCCTTTCGAGCCCTGTGAGTCTAGCATTGTGTAAATTCCAGCATGCTCAAAGATTAAACTGATCATCCACAGTGGAAATGTCCATTCCCTAAGGTCTGAGCTACAGTCCATTAAAATCAGGGGGAATTTTTCCAGTGACTTTAATAAGCATTGGATCAGACCCTAATTGAGTGTGTAATTTGGAGCTGCATGTGGAATTCGGTCCACAGTTCTGTTAATGGTATTTGCAAATGAGAAGAATCCAACTCCTTTTCCCAGGGTACATTAGTTTGCAATGGTTACAAGAGAAAGTAAACACATGATGAAGAAGCAGTGCTAGATTTTTCTTACAAAATAGAGTAGAATTGACTGAAGACAGACACAAGGAGAAGATCTCTGGGGAAAAATTAGCAACTTTTCTCATGGAAGAACATTTTAGACAGCTATTTCTTACATCAATTAAGCAGAGTCAGATGGAAAGAGACAACAAAAACCATGTTAAAAACACTTTAAAAATAAATAGGTTTCATGAACTTGAGAATGAAATGTTTGTCTTTGCTGAAAGATCAAACTAGCTGAGTGCCTGAAAATGAGCAGAGCAAAGAGAAGGGGAGACATGGAGAAATTCAAACTGTCAGTGTATTCAATCGGTTGCATAGTGACTGATGAGGAAAGATCCATTCCCCCGTAGTCTGTTACCAAATAACATAAAGATTTTCCTCTACTCTGAATGATCAATTAAATCACAAGCACTTGTGCCAGCTAAAGCTCTGCCTCTGCAATCGCACGTGTTTATGCGATCCGGAGGAATACTAATATGCATGAAGTGAAGAGTTTGCAGATTTGCAAGATCACAGCTCCTGTGGGCATCCGCAGCCGCTCTGCGTTCGTGGCTTGTGCACATCCCCTGGAAATTCTTTCTCTGTTACCCTTGTCTTGTGGCAGGAAACAGGCAAGTGCTCAAAATGCTCCTCTAACAGATGCAGGAAGGTGAGGTTACTAATATGTGGCTAATACGTGCATGAAAGCTCTTGATTAATTCACTATCTCTAGGAGTAAAGACATAAGGTTTCTAGAATCATCTACCCACTCCAGTTTGTTTGTTGCAGACGTGTTCTGTGTCTGCACACGGGCTTGAACACTCTACCTGAGAGATCATTTATGAAATATTTATTTACCTTTTATTCAGGGAAGAAAAAAAGAAAAAAATCTGCATAATATTATTGATGGAATCTTTGCCAAATACTGAATTATTAATAGCTTAATTGTACAAATTATACCCATGAGGACCTGTTAGATTGCAATATGCAATTGATACACTGCGCAAAACCAGGGACATGTCTTTCAGACTTTGTTCTGGTACCTTGGTGGGTCACCTTAAAGCAGATATGAACACTTTGCAGAGGCAAAGCTGGCATACCCAACAGCATTTTTGACGTTGCAAGGGGTAAAAAGGCCAGCAGAAAGCCCCGTGTAGCAAAAGATGCTCTGACCTTCCCACTCCCAACCCATGTGCCCCCATCAGCCAGCGATCTATCATGCCATGCTTAATTCCCCCGTGCTTCCCTTCCCTGTGGGCAACCTAGTCCCTTCTGCCCTTTAGCAGGTCCCACCTACGCTATGGTCACCGCAACTTCGTGCGCAGCTCTCCACCCACAACTCTGCGTATTCACCATTTTCCTTCCCCCAGTGCCAAGCAATGACAGGGAAGGTTAGGAGAGTGCACCCACTCACCCGTTACTTTGGTCCTGTGCCTACATCCCTGTTGCGAAGAGATACATAAATAGATGTTTCACTGCTAAATTCAAAAAGTTAAATGCTTGTAAATATTTTGTGAGTGTGCCTTTTAATATAGACTTTAACTGTGCAGTCACTATTTTAATTCCACAGGTTTCCCACCTTCAATTCTGCTTTTCAGAGAGAAAGACACTATAGGGCATTGAGACCCTTCTGCTCCCACTCCATCACCCCAGAACTACTTCTGTCCTATTTTGCTGGGGTTTTTTCCCTTCCCTCTCTCCTAATCCACATTGCTCCTACCCCTCTCTTCCTGCTGTCTAGCAGACAGGCCAGCAAGCTTCCCCTCCTTTCACCTTCAAATGAGGCAGGTGTATTTTCTCCTCCTTTGTCCCTAGTATGAGAAAAAGCAGCTTAATAGAAATTAATAGCAATTTAATAGAAAACCAGAGTCAGCTGCTGCAAATCTAGAATGTGATTTTTTTTCTGTCCCTGGCCATTCCTTGCATTTTTTCCTTCCCCAAGTAAGGCAAATACTAGAAATGAGGAAAATGGGAATCTGTAGTGGATCAGTGAGTAGTTTCTATTTATCCACCACCCTCCCTCTCTGGGCCAGAACCAGAGGCTTCAGAAAATCCCACCACAGACAGACAGACAGAGGATGGTATCTCTTCCACATTGAGACTCATCCTATTTTTAAATACTGGCTTGAGGCTTAAGATCTGAAGCACCATGTTAAATACCCTTCTGTCATTTTGTTCTCTTCCTTCTTTCCTTTCCAGCAATTTTGGTGTCATTTGCAAAGTAATCAGCAAACAGTTCGTGTTTTCTTCCAGATCACTGATAAAGACATTGAACTGCGTTGGCTCCTTTGAAGCCGTTAAATAACCCATTAGAAGAGAGTAGAAACATGCTGATGTAGCTGCTAATTGGTTCGCAGAGCATTTGATACAGGTAAATTGATTTTGTATAGTACTGGGTTTTTTTACAAGATTGTCATGCAGGGCTACATCAAATGACTTAAAGTAAACCATGTGTGTTAAGTCAATATATCTACGTTAAGCAACTACCTTTTAGTTTCCTCTTATTGCTTGAATGCACCTATTTTCCATTAAAAATATATTGATTAACATTACATAAGCTACTACCTATGAGTTAATTTCTATTTGTTTCCCATATCTGTCTTTATTAGTGTTTTGCCCAGGGTCTATGTAACGCTTGTAATTATCCAAACCCATCACATTTATTCTTTACAGTGTGCCTTGTTCACTTTTTACCAGTCATCTGAAATTTCCCCTGTGCACCAGTATTTGTTCAGAATGAATATGAACGGCTCCAAGAGTATCTCCACCAATTTTTGTCATACTCCTGGGAGCATTCAACCTTGAAGATTTAATGTGTTTTGCTTTCACTGATGAACATTCTCTCACACATACAGTAAAAGAGAAAGAATTTCATATCACTTCATTATTATAACAGAAAAAAATCAGCTTTTCAAAGTAGCTTAGTAAAAACTGTGCTTTCTTATTCAGAAACTAGACCCCAAGTGAATTCAGTTTCACTCACATCAAAGGCAAAAAAGAAATCGTTGCATTTTGCTCTTGTTAGCTATTCAGCAACAATACAGTTGTAACAGAAACAGCTGAGCTGGATTTTGGCTTATGCATCAGGAACAAAACTTTTAACCAAGTTAAAATATTGGATGTTCAATCTTAGGGATGGCTAAGCCAAAAAGATCACACTTTAGGCAATTTTCACATTCTAAGTTGAGTTTCCAAGTCTGGCATGTAATCTTCAGCAAATCTTGGGAAGCTTGATCTGGATAGCTTTGATGGACAGCAAAGCAAGGAACTGCATGATTATATTTTTACTAAGTCACGTTTTAAATCTGAGGATTAGGCTCTTCCTTAAAAACTGTCATGCATTTGGGAAAGCTTGTGTATTCCAGTGACATCATGCATGATATTTCTTCACAATTTTTTTCCTTTATTGAAAAGTGAAATGAGGTTTTAAATCGTATGTCTGTCTCCTAGAGGATGAACTGGGTAGAGGTTTCCAAATGACTCATTTGGGCCCCTGACTCAATTCAAACAAGTTTCAGTAACTCATTATAAAAGACTAGACCGGATGGGAGGGCTTCTGGCCACATTATGACGGACCCAACTTCCAATTGTTTCAGCCTGGATAACTTAGATGGATTCATTCTTAAACGCAAGCAGAAGTAATTTGCTTGATGAGACGACCATAGCAACATCTGTCAATTATCTGACTGCTTTTCTAGAAACTACAACAGTAGAGCTTACCCAAGGTGAGCTTAAACAGACTTTGGCACATTTTCAGTTTTCACTGTCTTTGTTAACATTGTGTGAGTTGAGTAGCTAATAAAACTCAACACTTTCCTTCACTGTATCATCAGCAGATACCAGATGATGTCATAAGGAAATGAAATATTTGCAGTTGCCTCACAGGCAAACTTAGAAACGCACAAAAACACCCATGAAGCCTACTCTTGTGTGAGGCAATACAGGGGCCACTTCTGATGAAAGTGATTGAGTTGCCATGGAGGCCTGACAGTGTGGTAACTCAACGTAGACCTCAATCCTCAAGGCCTCAAAGCCCTGACCCAAAATTGCTCTTATTCAATGGCCTCATAGAAGGATGGCAGTTGAAGAGAGGACTGATACCTGAACTGGAGGCATTTACCCTGGTGGGAGAAGGGAGACAATTTATACCCCATCATAATCAGTCAAAATCCCACTCTCCGTAGACCAGCTCTGAGTACAAAAGATGTAGGTAAATGACAACTGTGACATTATAGTAGTGGTTCTGTTTAAAATTGCAGATGACTCTGAAATTTGACAGAGAATCTTTGTATCACCTCATCACACACTTTCTATGACATGGTTGTATATGAAATCAGATAGGCTTCCTAGTTTGAAACATGGCTTGCTTACATTTCTAGCAGGACCTGAAGATACCGAAAGAAAATGACAAGTTCCTTAAATCTAATTTCTTGCCTGTGGCTGGCTGGTTTAAAATACATGTTGGAATTATCTGACATTCAGGATTTAGTTATGCCTTCGAGCTCAAGCTAAGTGGAAGGAAAATTTCCAGTGCTGGTTGAAAAGGCAGGGAACACAACATCTCAGGACATGGGGACCTCTCATGGGAATTCTGGCACCGTTTCACCAAAAAAGCTAGCTTTCTTCAAAAGCAGACCTGTCAGAAGGCAGCCTCTGTAATTTCAGGCTCTCCCGCACTACCAGAGACACGGGTTGAGTCGTCTTGCCAAATAGCTAAGTAACCACTTTCCCAGAGCTTTGAAACCCGTAGCTTCCAGACATCCTCACTTCGCTGTCACTGATGTGATGCAAAACAGGCTTCTCAGATGGAGGCTCTCCTTCTAATCTGGTAGTTGCTTCAGGCCTTGTAATTTTTTTAACTGTGTCTATCACATAAGGAAGGGTGCAATTTTCTGCCGTGGTATGCGTCTTTCGCTGGTGTGTGATTTGCAGTGAGACAAGGCAAGGTGTCTGAAAGACATGCCCGCTGACAGTGATGACTTGATGACTCAATGACTCAAGTCTTGTGGATTTTCTTAGGCATCAGTTTCCTCCTGGGAAAAATAAAATTAAAATCCCTCCATTTTATCTTGCAGTGATGGATGTTGTATTATTGTAAAGCCTTTATACTCCCGGCAGCAAGTACTTAAGTACCTACTACATGCTGTGGTTAAATCGGTCAATGCAAATCTACTTGGATACATTTATCACCACCTCATCCTTTCTTCCCTAGTTTTCTCTGGAACAATTTGCCCTTTTCGTGCAAAACTACCCATCATTCCAAGACATCACTCAGCCAGAATCAAGCTTCACGAAAAGCTAAACCAGGTAGGCAGAGTGGCTACATAAGTGCACTGGAATGTCTTGGCCAAAGCCCTTTGTCCAGGGCTCCTACTCAGTAACTGGTCTGTCATGGACCGCATGAATGAGTATCATCTTTTATTCAGTGGACTTCGTACTATGTAAATTCAGGCATACCCACAGGTAAAGATATGGTATCATTTTTTACAGGTGGAGTCTAGCCACCTGATGCATTCTTAATCTTGTATTTGTTTATGATCATTTATTAGCTAGGGTTCTCAGGTAACAGTGGTGTTAACATGGCTGTACCATTAAATGCATGTATATGCACTGTTTGACCATTTATAATGTGATATCCTTTTTACTCCAAATCCAAATTTTCTATTTCAGACATTGCATTTGTTCGTTCGCTATCACCTTGATGGGCTTGTGACCCCACCACAAAGAGTATCTTCCACGGTAGGACATCATCATGTTGTTTGTCCCTTCTTTTCAGTTCTAAACATTATTTTCTCTCTTCAGAATTTTATAATCAATGTGACATTCTGGCCTTGTTCTCATTTCAAGAAACTTATTTCCCCTTCAGAAATTTCACCTCCTAAAACCATTAAAAAAAAAAAAAAGTGGTGAAAACCTTATAAAAAAAGCCAAAACCTTTCCTTTTTTGGTATCTCTGTCATGCGGAAACAAGTTTATCTGTCAAGAGCCCTTTCCTAGATAATCATGAGTTCGTATTTCCAGCATATCTCAAAAGCCTCCTTTGTATTCAAAACTGCCAAGAAACTGAGTCACCTCCATTAGAAATGTCAGCAGCTAACGAGACTTCTGTCTCTCCTTACTGTGACTCTGGTGAGAACCATTCCGGTGTTAAAGGCTGTGCCGTAGGAGGAGAGCTGGTTAGGTGCCAGCGGGCAGTTCAGGTTGCCACCTTGAAAGCAAATTTTCCCTGAGAACCAGGAATGACCTACACAGCATGGTAAAACTCAGAGGACAAATGGTATCTCTAAAAGGAGCGGTGCCAGGAAAGCTATTTCATTCCCCTGGGGTTCCTGACTGTCTCAAGAAATAGCACAGAAAATTTAATCCTTTATTTTGAACATCCTTCTTTCTGAGGGCTCTGACTAGATTCCTACTACACATTTTATGCTTTTAAAGTAAATATCTACAGTGCAAAAGTGCCCCTTTGTGATGAGTGATGAATGTAGACGGCAACTTGGATACTTGATAGTGATTCTAGATTTGCTGATGACTTGATTTTTTGCAGAGCTAGAATATTGGAAAGGGATTTTGAAATGCACTGTGACATCCAGGTTGCATCCATTGCTCTTTCTTGCTAACCCTCTGTGAAAATTCCTGACATATATTTGTCAGCAAAGCAGCCAGATTCTTCAAAGATGACAAGAAACAGGGATTTCTTTTATAAGGTGCTTAGCCTACATTTCAACCCTATTAAACAAGCAATGAGAAACTATTACTATCCTCTTACTCATTTTTAATTCATTTTAAGTCAGTAACAGCAATGCTATCAGTTGCTCCCCAAGTCATGTTATACTGACAAAGAGGAAGGAACGTGATGTTCATTTTCATCAAGGGCATCTCTTAGACATGTAAGCTGATTTCTTTATTGATTGATACTTGTCAATAAGTAATCAGAAGCCTAGGGATTGTCTCTCTCTCAGTCCGTAACAGATCATTTCTCCAGAGTACTCTACTTGCTGGAGGGGAACAGGGATTTAGTTGTCGAGTATTTATCTTCTTATTTAAACACATATTTTACTGTCATGGAGGGAGCAGTAATGGCAGTGACTAGGTAAAATAAATGTGAATTAAATGGACTTCAGGGGAAATGCATTTTTGTTTTTTTAAATTCCCAGAGTGTGGCAATCAGAAAGGCTGAGTGTTTCATCATAAATAAGGTGTGTCTCAAAGAACTTTTGACAGTTGATGGGAAAGATAAAGCACGAGTTCTCAGGGAGGTTTTGAGAAAACAAGGTCAGTGCTTTTCAAAGAAAGTGTATTTTTTTTAAATACTTCAGGGAGTCTGAGGAATAAGAATGATTTCTGGCTGGAGTAATTTAACAGCCAGAAAAAAGAAATCCTTCCCAAGCTGATAAATGTTTAATACCTAACCAGAAGCCTCAAAATTCTTTTCCACCCTAGTGCTAGACTTTTCCGCACTGAATAATAACATCTTATTAAAAACTTGTTAATTGGTGTGACACTAAATGCAAGTTAGTACAGGTCTCCTACACTTCAAGTTCTGCCAGTGTACTATCTTCAAGTTTTCACAACTGTGTTACAAAACAATTTCAGTTAACGTACTGCACTGCATCTATTGAAAACACGGTGATTATGAATGCTAATATCATGAGCCTGTCCTCATATTCCTACAAAATACGCAGCAGTGGTAAGTGATAATGCAAACTAATCTGCATCAAGACCCACTTGGTAGTATCAGAAGTGTAAAAAATACAGACATTTTTGCACTAAAGACTCTTCTTGCAGAGCTTAATGGAGAGAGGAGAAACCCATCTGAAATAGATTTTTCAGACACGAAAAAGGCTGTATTATGCTATTACTTATTCCTTCTCATCTTAACCTGCTAAATGAGGTCAACCATTGATTTTACAGTTTCTAGCAAAGAGTCTTACTTTTGGACAGTGAAAGAGCATTTCTATCAAACAATGGAGTTAGCACTGGTCCAGCTGTTAAAAAATAGATGTGATCAAAAGCAGGTCTTATTAATGGACAAGAACCCCATTACATATGAATGCATCCTATCGTTGACACCGAGTCCTTAGGGAGTAACCTGCACCAATTAATGGAGGCATTTGTACAAATTGTTTTAACCAGTCTATCATCCCATGAGTCTTTTAACGCTTTTAAGAAAATTACTCTGTAGCCTTGTACAAAACAACATTGAGAGGGGGAAAAAAAAATCCTGCAGCTTACTGTTCCTTTCAGGGAAGGGAGGCGTTTCACAAACCTGGTAGCAGCCTAAACACTTACAGATTAGGTGAGGGGGTGGAGGTATGAACTAGATACATGGACTTTTCATCAGCCTTGCTGTCCTGAGCAGTGCTCAGGAGATCACAGCAGGGTGTCCTATGATGCTCTTTGCAGAAGAGACTGAAGCTGCAGTTGTGAAGATCTTGAAGGCCAAAACATCAAATATTTTTCCTTAAGTACCCCAAGACACAACCTTCGGTCTTCAAAAGGAAAGCAGAGGAGGTTTATTTTCCAGCCAATTGTGCAGCTCCCCCTCATTGCTAAATGCAACTCTCAAGTAACCTAAAGCAGTACAAGAACATGCTTCCAAGCCATGTAAAACATCCCACTGACAATGCAAGGGCTGATACCTCGAGGGGCACAACTCTCTTTGCACACTGAAAGGAAAAACAGCATTCACTTCTGATTTTACAGCACACTAGGCATAGTTAAGAGGGGCTTACATCAGCTTTCCTTGAATTAAGCCTGTCACCTTTTACAGTTTACAGTTATGTACCTGGGTTAATTTTTATTTGTGGATAGCTGGAGATAAGATACATATTTTTTTCAATGTGATTATAAATGCCTTAAAGCACGGGACAGATCCTGCTGGGTTTCTTCAAGCAGTAACTAAACTCACAACCTATGTAATCCCCTTTGAAATATTGTTTTCTCCTTACATAGAGAAATGCTGTTCCATGCTGTTGTTTGAGTTACTGTGCTTCTCATGTAGTGGGGTGCCTTTAATTTACCACAGTAGTTAGAAAAGCCTTACTCTGAAAACCCGTTTTTCCTTAACAAAAAACCTCAACCCTTTATTCATAGTCCTCATAGTTGTGGTAACTACTTTGAAAATATGAACCAGACAGCACAAAAATACTTTGGCGAGTTTAAAGACCTCTTGACTAGGACTAAGAAGTATGAAATACTGCATACTTCTTAGAGGAGTGTTAATTCTTGACTCCTAAAGACAAGCTCATGGGACATAAAACGGGAAAAAATTAAATGTACCACCAAAAATAAAAACATACAAAAAAGGAAGTGTCATACGAGCCACACTGGTCGTGGTTGCTATTCAAAGTAAGTGGTAACCATAAGCTCACTTGTTACTGACAGCTACTGTTCTAAATTTCCGAGCTGATACTGGCCACTCAGGTACCTCTCTTCTAATGGATAAATCAAATAACTTAGCAAAAGGATTTTCACATCATCTTTTTTTCTGGTTTTTGGAAGTTCACCTGCACTGTAGGATCCCCCAGGAATGCACTTGGTTTCTGCTAACAGGCCAGCCACGCACGTTTCAAGCAGCACTCAGATGGCAGGTAAGCAATCCAGAGGCTGCCGACAGCCCTTTTTCAAGAGCAAATGATGTGAAAAATGGGACCTACTTTGTTCCGCTTTATTGAAACAAGAGACATCCCCAAATCAGAGGTATTTAAAACATTTATTAGCGTTAATCATTGTAGGTTAAATAAAACACAAAACTACATTTTAGGGCAAAAAAAATATTATTAGGTATGATACAATTAATATGTAAAACAGAAGGTAAAGTATTAACAGATTGCAGCATCCCATACATGAAGCGAGTGGGTCCAGCCCAGTCAAAGCCTTTATATAAACAAAACAGAGGAAGAGAACTTAGCAGGTGATTTTAAACTGACAATTTATCACTGACTCTGGTTTAAATAATTAAGGGTAAGATAGCAAAATATACCATCATTGTACTGAAAAGGTCTGATTATAGTCAGAGTGCTCACATGTATAATCTATCTAGTCATGCTTATTACCACGTGCCGTGAAGGATTAGTGAAGACAAGGGATGATAGGTAACTTTTCTAGGTATTGATACAGACCCATGTTACACTGTAGCACTTTGGATAAACCTGCTGTACCATGAACAAAAATAATATTTATTTTTTTTTAGTGTAACTTTANCGGATAAACCTGCTGTACCATGAATAAAAATAATATTTTTTTTTAGTGTAACTTTATTACTTCTGAGTCCCAATTCTTGGATAATAATGGCCTTTTTAAAAAGATTTCTCAGTCTGCAAGACAAGCTTTTTCATTAATATGCCATTTTCATGCACAAGAATGGCAAGTCAACAATTGTACCTATGTGTGTCTCCATCTTCTTGCTACCTTTGATCCGTAACTTTAAGTTCATAAAGGTGAAATGACCATTAACAAAAAAATGTACTTACAGAATACAATGTGCAGTATATGAGAACCAGACATAGTGAAAAAACACTACATGTCAGCATAACAATATAAAACTGTACTTATATACACACATATGCAAAGCATATATGAAAACTAGTTCCTTCATAATCTTGTTTTTAAAACTAGTTCACGACTAGCCAGAAAAGCAAGTCACCCACAACTGGACAGTCACGGTCTCGAGTCACGGCGCAAACAAGCTCCACCAAACATCCTGGGCACTGCAGCCTGGGCTTCAGTCCTGCTGCCAGCTCTCTTGAGAAAACCAGTCTTGGACAAATCCAGCACCAGCTGCACCGACCTAGAACTGCAGTGTTGTTATTATTATTATTATTATTAGAGCAGGTCAGCTATAGAGTCAGGTGCTCCTGTACAGTAATTTGGCTTTTCACCAGCCATTAACTACTAAGAGGAATTCTGGTTGCTGCTGAAACTTTTAACTCCGAGTTTGGGGTTTTTTGCATGTCATTCTTCTGGCTGTTTATGAAGGGTGGTGGTACTTTCCAAGCAACACAGGCAACAAAAGGGAGCAGAAGTACTGAATTTTACATTCAAGAATCACAATTTTAAAACCAAATTGTTCCCCCATGTGAAGAGATAGGCTAAAGCTGCACTTTAGGTTTGACGAACAGCAGAGAAGGAACATCACCCTCAAAGGTGAGCCCTGTCTTCAAAGAAAATACAAGCTGCTCTGCACAGCACAGTGGCCTGTTATTACTTCACCTGTGACTTTGGTCCTTACTGAAGCTCACCGTAACACGTATCTCAAGAACTTACACAGTCAGAATCCTTATTCGTTTAAAACTTTCTCTTCACCAAAAGCAGAATAAGATGATTTAGCTTTGGCCCACCAAATGCAAAAATATCTTTGAGCCTACTTTGCCTGCATTTGAATTTTAAAATCTGCCAGAGATCCATTGTAACAACTTCCAATTTTAAACTATTTTTACATACAACTCATAAACCTGTTCTGATTCACATACAGCTCAATGGCAGCTGTGAGAGCTGGTTGTTCAAGACAGTATCTATTCCATACAGATCAGCATCAATTGCCAGTTCTAGCATAAATTAGAGTATACAACGTACTCACAGAATTGTCTTACAAAGCTTTCAGACATCTCATGTAGGGTTTGATGATTTTTGAGATGTCACATAAAAAAAAAAAAAGGAAATATGCCACAAAGATTTATGAAAGCTTAAAAATCAGTTATGCATAACTACTATATGTTGAACTAAAATTTATGACACTTTAAAAACATGGGTTTGATCTCACCTTGTTTTCTTGGTAACAGGTCTAGCCTTTTACTGGGTTTTATTTAGGAAGAACCAGATGTCTTGCAGCATTGAGTCATAGATCCCATAAATTCTATGAATCTGTGATGTTGCTAAGTTTGATATTTCTTTAGCACCGAAGGCCAGGTTAACGTCTCCCTCCACAGCCAGGTGAAAGAACCAGGCACCCCTGGCAGACTCACTTGTGCTAGGATGGGGTTCCCTAAAGGAGCCTGTCTCCCTCCCCAACAATGATGATTGCTGAATTTTCACTTAAATAACCCTGGATTACCCGTAAAATAGTTGCTGCAGTGAAGCAGCAACATGGATCATATATCAGCATAGGTGACAACTGAAATTTACCCAAAATATCCTTTCTCATGATAGCTGTCTGAGTCTGTGTATTAGCCAAGGGCAGATTTTCAAGTATGAGTGCTTTCAAAGAAGTCCAAAAATATCTGAGAAATGGATTATATTTCTCAGATATATATATATACATTAGAGCAACTAATGTAATCTACCTGGACTTGTGCAAAGCATTTGACACTGTCCCACATGACATCCTTGTCTCTAAATTGGAGACATGGATTTGATGGGTGGACCATTCGGTGAATAAGGAATTGGCTGGATGGTTGCACTCAAAGAGTTGCGGTCAACAGCTCAATGTCAAAGTAGAGATCCGTGACGAGTGGCATTCGTCAGGGGTTGGTACTGGGACCGGCGCTGTTTAACATCCTTGTCAGTGACATGGACAGCAGGATCAAGTGCACCCTCAGCAAATTTGCTGATGACACCAAGCTGTGTGGTGTGGCTGACAGGCTGGAGGGAAGGGATGTCATCCAGAGGGACCTTGACAGGCTTGAGAGGTGCAAACCTCATGAGGTTCAACAAGGCCAAGTGGAAGGTCCTGCACATGGGTTGGGGCATTCCCAAGCACAACTACAGGTTGGGCAGAGAATGGATTGAGAGCAGCCCTGAGGAGAAGGACTTGGGGGTGCTGGTTGATGAGAAGCTCAACATGAGCTGGCAATGCGTGCTTGCAGCCCAGAAAGCCAACTACATCCTGGGCTGCATCAAAAGAAGTGTGACCAGCAGATCGAGGGAGTCCCCAGTACAAGAAAGACATGGACCTGTTGAAGCGAGTCCAGAGGAGGGCCACAAAGATGATCAGAGGGCTGGAGCACCTCTCCTATGAAGACATGCTGAGAGAGTTGGGGTTGTTCAGTCTGGAGAAGAGAAGGCTCCAGGGAGACCTTATAGCAGCCTTCCAGTACCTGAAGGGGCCTACAGGAAAGCTGGAGAGGGACTGTTTACAAGGGCGTGGAGTGATAGGACAGGAGGTAATGGCTTCAAACTAAAGGAGGGTAGATTTAGATTAGATACTAGGAATTCTTTACTGTGAGGGCAGTGAGGCACTGGGAGAAGTTGCCCAGAGAAGCTGTGGATGCCCCCTCCCTGGAAGTGTTCAAGGCCAGGTTGGATGGGGCTTTGGGCAACCTGGTCTAGTGAAAGATGTTCCTGTCCACAGCAGGGAGGGTTGGACTAGATGACCTTTGAAATTGCTTTCCAACCCAAACCATTATATGATTCTATGAAACAATGCAGTTTAGATTCTTAGATAAAATCCAGCAGGACATTTCCCACCTATAACTACTTCAAGCCCTCTGAAGACAAAGAAACGTTCCTGTCGATTTCATCTGGCTCTGGTTCAAGCCCTAATAATTAGTGCCATTTTATCAAAGCAATCTCACAACCAAGGAATAAGGTCTGGTTTTTATGTTTAAACACAGAAACCCAGCTCTAGCCTGCCTGTTCATGATTTACTGTGGAAAGCTGATTTTCCCTTTTGTTTGCCTTTCGTAAGTCTCCCACCAAAAGCACAGTGAGGTTAATTTTCCTCATAAGAGAACAAATTAATGTTGTGGAATGCAAGCTGGGCTTTGGTTTTGAAGCCTGCATTCTTAGCCTAGTTCCAATTTCCAATGAAATTGATGAAGAGAAGAAATTCATATTTTATCATCTCAGTCACATACATTCATGAAAGATGGAAGTGGAGAACACATACAGTTTTACATTTTTTCTAGATCCTAACCACTTATTGGATATTTTTTTCTACACTGTATTTTCAAGTGCATCAAGCTTCAAAGGTATCCCGCAGGAGGTCTTCTATACTGCCTCCCCACGTGGGTGAGGAGACTACTCCACAAATTCACAGAATTGCATTCGTAAAAAAACACCCTGGTTTGTTTTATTAGATTCCAGCCTTTAACCCCAAACTATATTGTGCTCCCTTAAGCTGTTTTTGTACAGAAATATCGTTCTTCTGACTTGACGATTTCTTGGAGCGCTGCAATGAGACCACGAAGGAGTGGGGCAGTGTGGCACTCTCTTTAAAAAAACAGGGAAGTTGCATCTTTGAGCAGAGACAACTATGGTTTGAAGCACAGATTTGGAGGAAACTCGATAAACAGTGGAGATCAAGCTGGCATTCATGTTCTTTTTACAATTTCAGTAATTAACGAAGCCTACACCCTGGAAAGGGAATCCATCCAGGCACAGTGGCTGCGTCTTCACTTATTTCCGGAGTAGACTAGGAACTGCGTGGGGTCCAGCAGTCTCCTTCATGACGACTCCTTCTTTCACATACACAGCACCTCCTGACACAGATTTTAACTTCTAGCCTGTAAAAAACTGCACTCACTCATCCTTTGGATCCATTTTTTTTCCTGGTTAGCAAATTCAGTCCATTTCTTGCTGATGTTTGCTGAAAGTATGAGATGAAGCTACAGATTTAGACAAATACAGAAGCAGAGTCCAGCAAGAAAGATGGCAGAGAAACTGTAAGCCAAAATTCGGGTTTTATGGGTTTTTTCCACCCTATTATTACAGCAAAAACTCTAAAAACGTGCCAAGTCCACTTTGCAATGTAAGAAGAGAAGTTTTTGCAGCAAATCTAAAATTTATATATAAAAGGATCTTTTTATTAAAAAAAAAAAAAAAAAGAACAGTCACTGGCTTAAACAGAGAATTGGAGTACTTTGACATTGTAATTTTGACAGGATATTAGAGAGGATTTTCCAACTCAGTTTTGCAAAATCCCTTTGAAGTAAAGCTTTCTGCTTCTGGTCCTTGCATTATTGCTCATAGGAAGTATTGGAATTACTGCTTTCAAGATAAGGAGCCACGTCACTGAGATCACGAAGTCCTTTCCCAGTGAAAAAGCAAATGGTGCTGTTTTTCAAGTAAACCTAAGAAGATCAAGTTGGGTCAGCAGCACCGCCTACCCGTCTGTGAAGTCTGCTTTCCAAGTTTGATTGCTCCATTGTTACCATTTTCATGAGGATCTAAGGGTGGAATTTGCCGACCTGAAACACACAAGGAGACAGTGAATTCAATTTTCCTGATGTGGTTAACACCACATGTAGATAACAGTTAGAACAATTGAGCTTGCATAAGAACTACATCTGTGAAACTTCACCAGAAACAACCATCTCCTGTGTACCTTGAGTCTTTTTCCTTACATCTTGCTTATGAAAAACAGATGTTCACATTTAAAAAAATATAGGAAATATGGCTATTGAGAATGCATGAAGTACACTGAAATGGTATTATCCGTGTATTTAAAAAAATAGTTATCTTCCTGAGCACCTTACAACTGAGAAAGAGAAAATTCTTGGCTTTCTCCTAATTCCACTGAAATATGAATGGTGCTAGTTTAATGAGATCTTGCCTGTCCTAAATCTGCATGACATTTAGTCCTTGTACACTAGAGTTTTACAAAGTACTGTAACTAAAAACATGCTGCCTATGCTTGAAAAATAAATCTGTTCTTTTCACTGAATCCCTCCCTCCTTTGAGGGGTACCCATGTCTTTCCAGCTGACAGCTTTGATTACTTAACACCACCCTCTCCTCCCCACAAACTCTCCTGACTTTTTAATCATCTTATGGGGTGATTATTTCAAGCATTTCAAAGAATTTCAGCCATCACAGGAGAGCTAGAGATGTCTTCCAGGGGCAGAAGCACTCCTCCAACTCCATCCTCCGTGTGCCCTTTTAATACTGCTGCATCTTTCGTCTAACTGGATTCCTACTCATGGACAACATACAATGTGCTTAATAATTCTAATTATAAATGGAAAAAGAAGATCCTCCCAGGTCCAATCTATTCTCTGTCTCTGGTATGGGCCTGGCAGCGTGATCACTCCATCAGTATCTCAGAGAGCTTACAGTCATGGTAATGTACTTTCTCATTACCTTGTGGATTTGCTGGAATTTTTTTCTGAAGTTGAATCTACTTTCTCTGAATTACTCCTGATTTTACTATTACCCATGTTAAATAACAAGAGTTAAAATATTTAACATTTGTTTGTTATATGCCACTTCCAGAAAACATAAAGGTCCTGTGAACAGCTCATCGTAATCCAGGTGGATTTTGCAGTTTAGATTTCCCCATCCTTTGCTGCATTTATTCACAGCTCTCTCTTGCCAAATGTTATATGAATTATGTACGTCTGTTGGAGTCTGAGTCCTACAAATTACTTGGGGGTGGGGGGNGGGGGGGGGGGGGGGGTAGGGGAGGGTGAATTAAAAGCATTCAGGTAAAATCCAATCCCAGTGAAATCGAAGAGCAAAATTTCATCTGTAGAACTTGTCCCTAAATTACCTGCGGTCAAATCCATCAAAATTTCACCTCTCTCAATCAGTTCTGAACAGGAATGTTATGCAATGAAAGCATGACTTCTGAAGCAGATAATCTTGGGTGCTTGTACAACTGAATGAGAAGGGAAAAATTCCTCACATTACTAAGCTAAAGATACTGTATTTGGTCCATCGGAGTGAGAAATGGGCTGAAGCACGTATAAGCACTGACGTTACGCTGCTGCACTCTATTTAGGTCACTAAAATATCAACTTCACACCCTGCTAACTTTATGTTTGGACTTCTTGTTTGTAAGTGCCCTTCCAAAGTAAAATAAAGAGCAGAATGGGTGATTATGGACACAGTTGTTAAATGCATTAGTTCTGTTGGCTTTGGAGATGAAGAGAATCCACTAATTCTTAAAACTCTAGAGAATATGAGGAGCTTAGTATCTGTGAGAGGCTTTTCAACAAGGTAGCACTATCATTGTAAAGACCCAGAGTGAACTTCTGCATTAGGTACCTACTATTTCCAAAGTGCTTTCAACTCAGTCCCAGCTAAAATAAAACGCTGTCAATCTGACTCAGTAGCTAAAAAAGTTGGAATCTACAGACACGGTTTCCATTACATACCGTTAAGCAAAACACTTGGTTCTCCTAACAGCAAGTTTGGAAGAGGTGAGCTTGTAAACTAGCTTCACTTTCATTTTAGAAGTCCATGTTAAACAACTGTGTTACCTCTATCTGTTTTTCATTCAGCGTTTCACATTTCTTCTGAGTTTCACGTCTTTGCATGCACCTCAAGAATATTGTAGAAAAGAAGCAGACAAGCTTATCTTTGGAGCCAAAAGACAGCAGGCTTCAAGGTCAGTGAGCACTTTGTTCAGTTCAGACCGGGACACACAATATATGTTATTAAGAATCACCTTGATTTATTTCATTTCTCAAAATGATAAAAACCACACAGATAACAACTACAAATAATAAAGAGAAAAAAATCTCTAGACATACTATTTGCTCATTAGTTATTCTGGCCTTTGAACTTAAGTACTGTTTGTCATTAACTAGCCATGTTTTCTGCTATTTGGATACCCCCCTTGAATTCAATACAAGGAAATAAAGCTTTAAACAGTTTAAAAGCTTTTCAAGGTAGAGATTTGTTGGGTTTTTTTTAAGTAGGTGAGTTTCTCTCACTTATTATTTCTCTTATTACCAGATTTATTAAACCATCAAGTTAAATCATTTTAGTTTTAGTAACAAGACTTATCCCTGCCCAAGCAGCTTTTACCATCCAATGCACAGTTGACAGAAGTAACCCTCTTGGAGCATAAAACTCAGTCTAACACCTGAGAACCAGCTCCACAGCCAATGATAAAGTGATTTTTCATCACCAGGGGTCAGGGGAAGTGGATAAAAATAATCAGTCAGAATCTATTTGACCAATTGTCTTTCCCCGGGCCTCCTTGACAGCTCGTCTCACAGCAGATGCTATAACAGAGAAAGGTTTAAGCAGCAGCAGAACACTAAGGATGAGCAGCAAAATGCTGAGCTTGCACCTACGCTTCCTGCTTCTAAACCAGCTCAATCACTACTGCTACCTAAAAGCACCCGCGATCATCGCATCTTGTCATTCAGCTCCTGACAAATATGGCATCGATATTGCTGACACCAACTCAAATATAGCTGGCACTGAATCAGGATCAACTGAATTAATTTTAGAAAGTATGTACTCATTTAAAATGTATGTATGTACTCATTTAAAATCTCACTGGCAGACATAGTCTCTGTTCCAGAGCAATAAAAAATACCCCTGTATGAGATAGCATAAATTAACAATGCTGTAGGTTTTCTTTCATGCAGTTGATGTCAGAAAGGAGCAGTTCTGCCCTGACATCCAGCCCAGCGATTCTCCTGCTGAAGAAATAAATACATTAAGACAATTCCTCTTCAAACCAGTGGCTGCTCTGTTAAGATAAAGTCAACTCAAAAGGTCCGTAAGAGATTGAAAGTTTCTGTTGCTTAAGGATGACAAACTAGACCACAAATAGAGTCTTTTCTCCGTTTTGCGGAGCAGGACACAACTAGCTAGCTTGCCAAAGACCACCAACGGCACATCTTAGGATTCCAGATGAAACGGTCAATCGCACAGAGGAAAACAGATGCGCATACATTTATTTAAGAACTCTACAGCTGAACTGGTGAAATGAGGAACTTCGGGGTGTACTATTACTGAGGTAGTGTAAAAGTTCCATATGGTTCCCATTGCTGATATTTCTATGGACTGAAGTCCGCTGACTGCAATTGAAAAATTAGATTTTGCACTTCTATTAATTAAATATCTGATCATATATTTTGGTTTCATTTCACTAATGTTTAGACCATGCTCCACAGATTTTGTGCAACAAAGCTGCTTGTAAACGTGCACCTCTACACATTCGTGCAGAGGTCTTGGTGTCTTCCATGATCTCATTCCAGTAAACACACCATGGGGTGTAAAATAATAAGCATGACAAGAGACTGCTTAAATGTAGGGTCACAGAAATTGTTGTGGTTCTGAAGCGAACCATCCAGGTTAACAGGTAGGAAGCACTAAATTAATTGCCTCTCCTCGTTTCTGGCATGTTTGAGTTGGGCTGAGGCAGCCCAGGGTGAAGGTCAGAGTCTTCTCCAATGCCTGGTAGAGTTCCAACTCCTGCTATTGAATCTGAGACTTAAGAGATTAATCAGCACTCTGGGAGCTGCGGTTCCAAGAGTGCCAGAGGCAAAGAGATTGGGAAATGGGAGGGTTGGACAAGAGGTAAACAGGATGGGAAGGGAGAAAAATGAAAGCAAGAAAAATGGAGCAAGGAAGCAAGAGAGACTGGGTGACAGCTCCGCGAGCAGAACTTGAAGACAGGCAGAAGGGGATTGCTCTGCTGCAGCTGGAAGCAGGATACAACATGGCTGTAACAAAACATGCTCTCTCTGTTCCTTTTTGAATGCGACACTCCAGTTATAAGCTGTGACATCCATTAGCTCAGAAAAATCAGACTTGGAGTCAGGTTTCTTGATTTGGTTTTTTTAACGTTAAACTAGTTCCATTATTGACCTGTACAAGACTGCGTGAAAGGTTCGAAAGTGCCTTAAAGTTCAGCGTAAGGAAAAAACCCAACTGGTTACCATGCTGACAAAGCGTCAAACACAACAGTGCGTTGAACAGACACTCATTCAGTGTGTAGTGGAAAGGAAAACAGATGTGATGACGTGATGTGACCAGCCTCAGCTGGCACATCCAGATGATGAAGTCCACATCCAAACGAAGAACAGTCCTAATATCTAACACAGCTACAACAATTCTGCTAAGGGTGAGAGGCAAGACAGCACGGTTGTTTTCTGCACACTTCTCCCATCTGTTCTCTGTCTGAAAATCACATACAACTTATTTTTTTTTAGGGCACTGAAGGAAGGGGAGATTTTTGTTAGTGCAGGATGTGAAATCCATTTCGCTTGGCTCCAGAGCAGCAGCCTGACAGCCGCCACAGCATCCT
Source organism: Aramus guarauna (assembly GCA_013400195.1). Taxonomy (NCBI): domain Eukaryota; kingdom Metazoa; phylum Chordata; class Aves; order Gruiformes; family Aramidae; genus Aramus; species Aramus guarauna. The sequence continues at coordinate 171,652 of VXBL01006375.1, forward strand.
GAGAACGTGACTGCTGTGGCTCACCTGAGAAAAGGCAGGCTTCGTCAAGTAGTGGCACAACAGCTATACAATGGCCAGAACCTCCTCCTAAAATGGCGGGCTGTATCACAGCGAGATGAGCCCCATTGCATTGCGCTCTGTCAACCTCATTAGTAAAGCACAGCCATCTGTGAAGGCATGGCAGAACGAAGCAGGCACATCTTATCCCACACTTTTTGGCACTTGCATACAAGAATCGATCTGCACCTGTAGGACTTACGACAGTCATACTTCTTATCTCCCCAAATCTTTTGAAACCAGTTTCACTGGTATTTTAGAAGTTCCCTGTCTCTCTCACATGGTTTATAAAGCTTGGCGCACTAGTCAGTCTCTAGTGTCTTTTCTCTGCCATAGTTGCAGTGAAGCAGGATTTCCCCAGCTGACAGAGATGACTGCTGTTTACTTCATGTTGTAAGTTTTCATGCAGGTAGCCCATATTTACAGTAAAGGATATTGCATAACTAAACGTAGTTAAGTTGCAATTATTTTAATACTTGTAATAGCATCTCCATGCAAGACAAAAAAAAAAAAAAGCGTTTGTTTTTTTTTTTAAAGCAAAAGCATAGATTGCTGTCACTGAAGTTCTTGCTAGAGGAAGCAGCAATACAACTAAATTTTGCCCATTTAATTAAAAACTGCAGGGGAAAAAAAAAAAACCACACCAAGATTTAAATCTTACAAGCATCAAAGTAAACAACAGAATTTGTAATGACTTTAATTACTAAGAGATCCAATCTTGATTTGAGGTCCTGCTGTAATTAACTTAGGGCTGTTTTGATTTATTTAGTAGTTTATGTTGAAGAACTCTCCTATGTTTGGAGAGAAATCCAAGACCTGACAAGTTTAGGAATAGTCCAAAGGCCATTAAGTTTAGCTTCATTTAAATTTGAAAGCAAGAAGAGAACTAATCCTAGAAATACAGGGAGCATAAACTGTAAAAAATATAATCTCAAATACTTATAATTAGGGAAATGTTTTTCCATCCTTTCACAGTAGGTGAACACCCCCTACAAAAATTCAGTTATGAGCTTATGGCATATGTGAATTGCTTTGCAACATAAACGTACTTCCATTTCTTTTTCAGAGATCTCTTCACAATAGTTCACAGATATCCCCACATCAGCAGATAACAAGATGAAAAATACCAAACCCATCTTCTACAAAGCTCAAAAATTATCCATCTAAAATTCCACCCATCCAAGTCCGCTTGAGTCAGTGCAAACATCCAATGTCCACTGAAAAGGATCCCTCCCCCTTCCAGAGACAGACATTTCACACATTCATCTCTAGTTTGTCCAGCATACAACTGGTTAAACTGTAAACTCTAAATAAAACCAAACCCAAACCTCAACCTCTAATCTCCCAGTATTTCTAGGAAACAAGTATTTGGGTTACATTAAATATTCAATATACGGGCTGCTGGCAAGACATCAGAAAATCAATAGCTTCATACATTTATAACTGAGCATTTACCACATGAAAGGTTGTATACTGAGACAGAAACTCTCTGCTTTAATTAGGAAGCCTCATCTAGGCAGAACATCCTTATCTGGAATTTTAAACATCAGCCTGTCTCTCCTCCTCATAGTACTAGCATCAGTAAGACCAAGCGTGCTAACGACTCTTTACACACTTTCATTAGAGTGATTCTGATAATCTCATTCCTCACTTCCCTCTTACCCTCGACAGAAGATGCTGAAATGCTTCAAGCCTACCCTTTTTGGTAGCACACCACTCTCCAGCAATTGCTAGACTTTGAAAAAATGATGCACGCCCATCTTTTTTTTTTTTTTTTTTTGCTTAACACAAGTTTATTTCCTATTTCACTTGGCTAGGTATTCTTCAGCAGCTTACTCGTCCCACCACCTGTTTACCCTTGGACCTACTGCTGCAGACTGGTATTAGCCTGGGAGGGACTGTCTCGGCCCTATCATTTACGGAGGATGGCTTCCATGTATTTGTATCTGGGGCAACTTTACGCTAAGGTAACAGGCAAGACACGCAGGCTGAGGAGAAAGAGCTGGGCGTGTACTAGATTTGAATAAGGCAACTAAGGCTCATTTGAGTTCTTAAATGAACGGGTGTCTGAAAATGGCAAGGGTGTGATTGCTACTAAGTGACTACACTTGGGGCAGCTCGTTTAGTCTTTGCAAACCAACCGGTTGTAAGAGCACAAGCAGTGGGCAGTGGACTAAAGCCCCACAACCAAGAAAGGGCAATACAGAACTGGTACAACCCCCTGCGTAGGCACAACTTTATACTCTATTAGACTGCTATCGTATAATACATTCCTGGGATTTTTGCTGCTGCTGAAGTATAAACCAGCAACAAGGAGCTGCTGTGTCTAGGATTCTTCTAAGGCTGGGAATAAAAATTTAATAACATTTGATCCTATAGACACTCAGCTATTAAAAAAAGAACTGCTGGAATACATGAAAACCCACTATGATCTTAAGCCCTTTTTATGTCAGAAACCTTTTGAGAAAGACATTGGGAAAAATTTAGCTCAAGTGGGGAACATACAACTGTACTAAAAATATTCCTTTCTTGTTTACAGAGAAATAAAACAGCCACGTGATGTTTCACAATCACAGCAAGCCTTCAGTCAGGCGCTGCTAAATGCAACCAGGGTAAGTGGAGTGGCTCGCCGTCTGAAATCACAGGGGTAACGACAGACAGCCAGGAGCTGCATCCCATCACGCAGCTCAGTGAAATCTCTCCAGCATGGAGAACGCCGACTTCGCTGCTTGGTCTGCCTCCTCAGCCTAATTTGCCTCCGTACACTGACTGCAGAGTCCCTTTCCTGCCAGATTTGCGCCATCTTCAAAAGATGAGAAACTTTTATTGATTCTAGTCTTTCACATCTTGTGTTTTCTTGAGGAGAATTAAGGACAATGGATTTGTGTTGAGACTGTGGTATTAAGACATCCCTCAAAGCAGTCAAATCCTGAGAGAAACTTATTTAAACAAATCTTTTAAAAATAGTGTAATATAATAACCTTCAAAATGAAGTGATCTGTCTACAATCTCTATAATTTTTCCAAGATTTATCTGGTTGTCAGCAAAACATCCCAGTTCCCCTTTTATTTTCCGCCTTCTTTATATCATTATGTTGAGTAATTTTTTCCCATTATACTATTTCACTCTGTTCACAACATTTTCCCTGGAAAAGAGACAGTTGTTAGACACCTTAGGAAGGAAAAATGAGTATGTTAAAATATCCCTGAGAAATGAAAAGCATAAGCAAGCAGGAGGTAAATCTTTTAGCTCAATTAAAATGTAGTCTACCCCTTCAGAGGGATCAATTTCAAGAAGGTTTTTAACGGAGAAATTCTCCATGCACGTTGGAATATCCTTCCAAATCCAGGCTGTAAAATAAGCAACACATACAGCCTACCCACAAGGTCCAAGGTAAGGAGAAGTTGCTGTCTCCTGCTCAGAGGCTGGGGAGCTGCACCATGCCCTTCTACGGCAGCACGAAGAGAAGGGCACGGACTCCTGGGCAGCGTGAAAGCCAAACGAAAGCTGCAGCATGACTTGTAGGGCACCACGCAAATACAACCAGTCAACAGGGTAGGAGACAGGGACACGGAGGGACTTCACACACCGAAAAGGCAGAAATGCTGCCAGTGCAACTTGGGCATAGGCAGACTTTTTTTGGAAATTGCACAAAGACTGAGGTGGTGTAAAACATCAGAGTTATCCATACCCTCTGCCCAGTCACTATCATACTAATGAATTCTCCTGCTAATTAAACATTTTTCACTTGGTTTCCACTATATTTCTATAAACACACACTACCAACTCTCTCTTTTCTCTCCGCTGAGTACTTGATAAGGTCACAAGTACATCCACTGAGACCAAATATTTCTATATATAGAAATAATTGCCTGTGGAATTAAGTGCACTTGCCTGGGTATCTAGTTCATACTAAACTTAATTTAGCTGATTTTCCTCGTCTATTATATCCATTATTAGGGACTGCGTACGCTTCCAGCTGCAGCATTGCCTATCAAAGATGGAAACTAATTATCTAATTACGTGGCAAGGATGAGTTCTTCTGTGAGAACATTCACAACCATCAGATGCAGACAATCAAGTAAACTATCACAAGGAAGAACCGGTTCCTCCAGACAGCCATGTTACACACTTCTTTTTTAAAGGAGGTAAAAGAAAGGTAATGCATTCTAGGAATATCAGTTCTCATTAACCATTTCAAATGCATCCGAGGCAAGCAAAGCAAACACTTGAACAGGCCCCACCTCAGGCAAAGTGTGGTAGATCATATGAGCTGGTTATGAATATGTGAAATAAAATAAAGACTTTAGGGAAACAAAGTTGAGCTTCTGGACATGCTGTCTCCTAGGCTTCTGCACCACAAAACAGGATCCAGGGAGAAGCGGAACCACCAGTAGTGGAAGAGGATCACGTCATGGAGCTCTTAAGAAATCTCAACCCATACAAGCCTGAGGATGCAGAGGGAGCAAGCCAATGTCACTGCAAGGCTGTTTGTTATTATCTTTATCATTTTGTAAAGGTTGCGGAGAACGAGGGAGGTCCCCTATGACTGAAGAAAGGTGAATATTGTATCTGTCTTCAAAAAGGGCAATAACAAACCACGTATCTACAGGCTGGTTAGCCTCACTCTGCTTCCTGGGAAAACCATGGAGCAAATCCTCTCAGAAGCTGCTTCTGAGCACATGAAGGTGAAGAAGTCCACCAGTCAGTGTGGATTTGCCAAGGGTAAGCCATGTCCAACCAAGTTGGTTGCCCTACATGATAGTATGACTGGATACATTCAGTATCCTTGATGGCAGGGTTGCTGTTCAGAGGGCCTTAGGGTGGAGGAAGGAATGGGCCAACAGGAGCGTTAGGTGGTTCAGAAAAGACAAATGCCAAGCCCTGCCTGTGGGAAAGAAGAGCCACTGGCTATGAGACAAACTGAAGACTGGCCGCCCAGGAAGCAGCTCTGCCAAAAAGGACCCGAGGGCAGCAAGCTGACCACGAGCCAGCAGCATGCCCTGGCAGCAAAGGCAGCCAACAGCATCTAAATCCTACCAATAAGAGCCAAGCCAGTAGATCAGGTGAAGTGGTTATGCCCTTCTAGATATGGTCTAACACAAGCTGGGTAATGCATCCAGTTTGGGGCCCATGATGCACAAAAAATGTTGTCAAACTGGCACAAGTTCAGAGGAGGGCCACCAAGACATTCAGGGGACTGGAGCACTTGCCCTGTGAGGAGAGGCTGAAGAAATGGGGCCTGTTCAGCCTGGAGATGAGATGGCTTTTGGGGACCACAAAGCTCTCTGTTAGTACCTATAGGGAAGGCTGCTAAGAAGGCAGAGCCAGGCTCTTTACTGAGGTGCATCCAGGACAATGACTGATGGTGGCCGTGAATTGAATCAGAAGAGGTTCTGACTTGATACATCGGGGGGGGATGCCACTGAGAGGACTGTTTAAGCACTAGACTCAGCTGCCCAGAGAGGTTGTGGAACCTCTGCTCTTGGGCCCAGCCAGACAACAGCTCAAGCAACCTGGTCTGAATTCACTATCAAGTCTGCTTTAAGTGGGAAGTTGGACTGAAGGTCCCTTCCAGCCTGCAAGGTCCTTCCCACTTGCAGTTAGAGACCGAAACGGGAACCCCTAGAAGGCAAACTAAACAAGATGTTTTTTCTTCTCCTCATGAGGAATGTCAGTCTCATCTTGTTTAAAAGACTTGGAGAGAATTTTTTTTATTTTTTTTTAAAAACGGATTCCACTGCAATGACTATTTTCTACTTATCATAGCCATCCAGGCGCATTTCTCAACATTTAAGTTTTTATCAACACGATGATAAGATCAACAGTATCGCCTCTATAGCAGGCTTGGTCTGAAACAGAAGATAAGACCCAGGTCAGGATTTATACACAGATTTAGAAGGAATAGGCTTACCCCATCCCATATCTACAATCTACTATGTTTTGCTCTGGTGTATTCAAAGTCATTCTTAGTTTACATCTGCATAAACAGCAGCCATATTACTGGCCCAGTGCATTTCTTGATGTCCTTGGGAAAGAAGATTTTAGACCCAAATCAGAAAGCTATTTTCAGAAGACCTCTAAACAATCACAATTAAATAAATAAAGGGAGCATTTACTTACTTATTCCTTGAAAAAGTTCTTCAATGTTAACAGCGTTCTTTGCACTGGTTTCAACGACAATTGCACCTATAGATTCTGCATATTCTTTGGCATCCTTCATAGGAACCTCCCTAAAAAAAAGAAAAAAAAAAAAAAAAGAAAAAAAGAAAAAAGGAAACCATCAAAAAAAAGAAACCAAATTTTCAAAAAATAAATCAATTTGGAAAAAAAACCCAAACCAACCCACAAAACCTGAAACACAGCCTAATCAGAAAAGCATTAGTATGCAAAAGTAGTGCTATCTTTCTTCTTACAGCATTTAGATCATCACATTAAAAAAAAAAAAATTTCACCAATGATTGATCTGCAGATTTCTTGGACTTGCTGCTGACTCTATGCCTTGAAAAAATGAAAACAATTTAAATGACAACCCCATTTGTTTGTTTGTTCAACTTGACTCCAATAAGAAAAGCATTAAAACACTAGAGAAAAGACATACAACTCTGCTGATCCAGGCAGCAACCAGCACTGTCCACACCAAGTGTTCAAACAAGATAAGGTACGACTGTTGTGGAAGAAAATGATAAGAGCATCGTATCTCTAAGTGTCTGCAAGCAGCAAGAAAACAAGAGAGATTCTGAAAGAAATATGGAAGCCGCTGGCTCCGGGCACATTGGCAAGAGCAATCTGGGGGTGCCAGATTCACTGGGAGAAGACCACCGTTCTCTGCCATGTCACCAAAGCAACACCATCTTAAAAATCACTTATAGAACATCCTCATTTTGTAGCCAGTACTTCATATGCCAAAAGCTGGTAAATGCAGTTTACAACATGCCAAAGACCTCTGCTTCGGGCACAACGCAAACTCCATGCTAACCTCGTATCTGCCTGAGCCAGGTGGCAAAGCTGCATCTGCCCGTGCCCGCTGCTGCCTGTAACCACCGCTATTCCTGATTTTTGAGCAACAGAGACTGAACACACTAACAGGCACTCAGGGTACGCCCCATGAGGGAGCACACGTTGAAACACCAGGCTGCCAGCGCTATTTTTCTTTCAGTTGTTCAATACATCGACTGGTGTGTTTTGCGTGGCTTTATAGCTATCCGTTGCACATGCAGCATTTGCACCAACTGCTTCACCCCACAAGTCCGATGTACCAGTCCAGAGACTCTTGGTACAATTTCCTCCTACTGTGAGTGCCTTGGACTTTATCAGAAGGTTCGTAGGTGGGAGCACAGCAATGCAATTTCACAGTTAGTTTATGGAGGTATATATTTTAGATAAATCAGATCTGCTGTTCATGGCAAACATGTAGAGAGGCAGAATAATTGCCTGATTTATTACAAATGATTTTCAAAAAATTAACCTGCAATTCCAGCATCTGGATTCAGAGCTTGTTTCCATGACTTGCTTCTTTGTATTACACGTCTTTATTGCAGAAAACACAGGGAAAGCAGTCTTCCCCTCACTGTTTCTGAAATGGCACCTTGGCATTTACTATGAAGGTACCACCATCTGCAGATGGCCCTGGAGATAAGGGGTGGGGGGAAGGGAACTTAACTTTGTAACATAATATTCAAACAACAGTAACAGAAGAAATTTGAGAGCACAGGGTTATGTTATGAAGACTTCCAACTTGCTGTAATTTAGATGAGAAAGTAAACTTGAAGAATCAAGGAAAAGGTAAAACAGCAGCAAGTGACAATATTCCAAGGCAGCATCACAAAACTTCTTGGCCTTCTCTGATGACGCTTCCAAAGGAAGCCTATAAACGTCCACAGCACGTGGGCAATAAGCATCACGACATCCAGTGCTGCCGGCACTGAGAAGGCTGCGTACACCAAGCGGAGTTATCATAATTTGGATATCAACATTTCTAAGATGCTACCTTTTCAAAAAGGAGAAGCAGAAATGCTTGAACTCTAAGCTGAGAGATGAATACACGCAAGGTGGGGTGAAGAGGGAAGAAGGCAAGAACCATCAGTGGAGTGCTAAGAACATGTTATTCCAGGGTTATGAGGAAAGCTAGAGGAATACCTATTCTGAAAGATGGCAATTATTTCATTTTATCCTTTCCAAATCATTCTATTGATTCAATCTCCTTTGAGTTTTTCTGAACAATTACTGACTGAAGAAATATTCTGGATGCATAGGGGGGAAGATCTGAGCATGAAATTCTGCTGAATTCTCTTAACCAAGGATCTGGCAATTTCCAGTGAACACAATTTGTTAAGAAGGTGCACCATATTTTTAGGGAAGTAAACACTTCTTAGTTGCCATTATGACTATTAACTTCCATAATGCTCAAAAATACACTTACAACTTTTTAACATTGAAGTCTCAGTTCCTGTCTCTGAAAGTACTTTTTAATGACCTGTCAGAAGGACAGGACACATATCAGAAGGAAAAGTCTCTTGCTATTACTTAAAAGTATGCCAAACAACAATACTAGAGTTGACAGTACTATAACAAATTTGAGGATTTATACTAAACAAAATTGCCTGTCTACCTGTAGAAATTCCTTCAAAGTAGGGAGAAATTTACCTCAGAGTGCCAAAAACTGCTGATAGCCTGTTAACAACACTGAGAAAAGCAGCATGACCCCTGAGTGTCCCAAATCCATCTTGGCAGCTCAAAACCAAATTTTAGATCCTAAATGAGAAGGGTAACGTGGTCAATTATTATAAGGAATAGTGCCAGTCTTTCCCAAAGGGAGATAATCAGTTCTTTTGCTTCCATTCATTCCTCCCTACATTATCTCCTACAGTCATAGAGATGGCCGAATCAAATCAACTTGAACCAGGCTGGCTTGTCCTCTTCTGCATCTATTCACACTGGTCTTAAAAGCAGCTGTCTCTCTGATACCTAGCAAAACATCTGCCAAAAGTTCTACAAAACCAAAGAGAGATGCCAAAAATGCACAGAAACAGCAGTTTGCTCCTGTGTGCTCCCATCATCTTATTTTTAAATTCTCTGTGCCCAAAGGCATGTGTATTTTCTACTCATTGGAAACAATCTGATAAATTGGTGACACATTTCAACTAAAATCATTTTTACTGAAGTAAATTTGAAGACATAAAGCAGCCAGAGAATGCATACAGCTGCATGTACTGCATAAACAATTAGATTTCTGGAAGAACTGTGAAAACATATCACGTACAAGCTAGTCTGCTCTCTATTTTTCCACCAAAATCTCTTCAGCTTGACATCACGGGATGACTTTACAAAGAAAAAAAGGCTGGGGGATGCAGAAAGAATAACTGCATGAAAAAAATTAGTCTCAAAACTATTCATAATTATGGAGAGAAAAAAGCCACCTCCATAGGAAAAAAAGAAGAAGAGGAGACATTAGCTCATGGAGGAGGATGAGGACCACCCTAACACCAGAATATTTTGTGCATAGAAGAGCTGTCCTGGGTGAACAGGAGCAAGAAACAGATGATCAGCAATCAGTAAACAACAGGCCGTGTTTGAGAATAACCTGGCGGGAAGATCACGGTCGCTCCGTCAGGAACCCCAGCGTTCTCACATTTCTGGGGTGCAGGTTTTTCTTCACACCCCCAAGTTAATCTGACTCTGGTGGAACAGCATTTAGAAGCTTGCTGCCATGACAAGTGCTACCAAAAGCAGGGGGAGGGCTGGTTATGGATTTATTTGCAATCGGTGCCATTTGTCACAATCTCCAAACTTATTACCCTTGATTTAATCAGGCAATTGTATTGCTGGGAACACTTAAGCAATAAATTTAAAGTGACTCTCGGAGCAACTGAAAGCTCCAATTTGAGCTAAATGGTTTGGGGGTTTATTTTTATAGTCATCTTTTCCTCTTTTTTTTCTACTTCATATTTGGAAACCTTTAGTTTTGTCCTACAGGACTCAGTTACACCATGTTGACAAGCGTATCACATCATCATAGGAGATGCCAATATACTGTCTGTGTCTCTGATTCTCAGCCAGACAGGAACCAGGAGTCTTCTACTGTCAGGGTTTGTACAGGTCTTACAGAAAGCAGTGAGTCGCAGTTTTGTGTTGGTTCATGGCTGATAGTAGTGAGGGCAAGGAACAACAACAACAAAAAAAAAAAACCAAAAAAACCAAACCCATAAAAACCCCAAAACCAAAAAAAAAGCCCAGACAAACAAAACAAAACCCCACATAGGTCCAATCCTTGTATATGCCTTAATTCAATAAAGCACTGCGTCACTTGAAGTTACACACGTGCTTCAGGGCTCTGGTAAACCTGGTCCAAAGTAATGACTATAAAACAACAGGGAGATATATTTGAACAGTCATAAGAGCCTATGAGGTCCTAAGAGGAAAGCATCAAATATGGCCATTGAGTCGGTACTCATAGTTGAGGTAAGAAATAACAGAGTCATGGACTGATACAAAGGTTCACTGCTGTACAGCAGAATGTGCTTCCATTTCCAGAAGGGATACATGCAAATCCAAAACAGAGCTAACAAGCAGAAAAGTGACTCTAGCTTCACCCTCATCCCAAATAGCATCATCTCAGCTCTTCTGCAGGAGGGTGGATTCAACCCTCCCCTCTTTTACCCAGGAGGTTCTTACAGGTGACAAAAGTTTTACTTGAGGTTATGCTCCTAAAAAAATCAAAAATACACTTTCTACATCCAGTACTATGGGACAGTTGCAGTTGTTGCAAAGTGCAAAGCACAAATTCTCAAAGCTTCTCTGTGAATAACATTATTCTACCTCAAGCCCAGCCTTCTAGCTTTACATTGCTGGTTTTGCTCATCACTTAATACATTCTGCACCTTTTAACATGAATGGAAGGGAAAAAAAGAGAATACTTTTCCATTCCCAATGATTCAGCAGCTAAAGGGTGTAGATTGTACAAATACATAGGAAGGGCAGTAAAAGAGAGGTTAGAAAAAAAGCATTTAATTCAAGTTGTGCTGCTGCCAGTGATACTGTACATTGGTAGAACCACTGGGGGTAGGAAAGACTCAATACAGCTGACCAAAATTATATACTATAACAGTGAAACACACTGGTTACCTGAAGGAAGGAAACAATACAGTTACTGCCATCAAAGCAACAACAAAAATGGATGTATTACCTGATATCAGAAAGATCACACTTGTTTCCAGCGATAGCCATTACAATGTTTTCAGGACCATGTTCTTTTAGTTCTTTCACCCATTTCTTCAAAGTATGAAATGAATCCTAAGTCAGAGAAATAACAAATAAGCTAACAGCCTGGTCTCCGTTGATGCATTTGCTTATTTTTTGAAGTTAGAGGAACACAGCTTTGACAGTATTAATGCAATAATAATTTTATAGATCACAGGACCAGAAGAAGATCACTGGATCTATGTAATCTGCTTTTCAAACTTTAGGTCATAAGATTTCCTCAAATTAATTCTTAAACTTGGACACTTCCCCCTTTGCTCCCCGCCAAAGCAGTGCTGAATCTTGTTCTTAACTTTTCAGTGACAAAGAAACTACCACAGCTCTTTTACGTTTGGCTAGTAACTCATTTCCTTCACTTTTAACATGAGCTTCATTTGTCTGATTTCAATTTCTGCCCAGCGGGCTAACATCTCAACCACTGTCATATTTTTGGTAATATCCAGGAGAGCTTTCACAGTGATGCCCTCCCCCCAGCATTTCCAAATCTGTGGCCTGGTAAACCTCAATTTACTCATTAGGGAACCAAAGACAGAGCTGACAATTTACTTGACTTTTTCCCTCCAAGTACAAAATTCAGACCTACCTTTTAATGGCAAATTTTCTATTTCTTTATACTAATTAACGAACAGCATTAAAATCACTTTTGTTCCTAGAGATTCTAATTATAGTGCATGGTTGAAATTATTACTGAAATTCAAAGTGAGCTCCCAAATATATCATAAATCATTTTTGCCCCCCTTCAAAAATGCACATAAGAGATGTGTCTAAATCGGCGATGGCTGTATTAGTGTCACTGAAGGGAGAGCACTATCAGATACGTGGGGGAAAAACATCCATTCTGCTTTAATGATTAAAGCTGAGTATTAAGGATTAGAAAGTGAAATACACATTGACCTTCCTCGCCTATTTTCTCCTCTCTATTCTGAGAGCTGTTCCACATAAGCTTGGAGAAAGGCTGGCAAAACAAAATTATATTCTTATGATGCATGACAAGATCAACTGTAAGATATTTAAATTAAAAATAAGTATCAATCCAGCACGATTCACTCTTCCTCATCTTTTCTTGGGAAATCAGCAAAGGAATACCGCTGTGCAACAGTGGCCATCATCATCAGCCACAGATCATTACACTAATGCACTGGAGAACCAACGAAGCCCCCTCAACCTAGTAGTAAATAATTCAATTGGCAGGAAAGGAATAAAATGCTAGTGAACTGTCATGACCATGTACCCATTAATGCCTCCTCCAACTCAGCCTTTTCAGCAGGGGTTTCTTTCAAAAGCGGCGGAAGAGGCATTCAGCTAGAACCTCCCAGCCTCCTCTGCCTGAGAAATGAGCAAGAGCAGTTTAGGATCTGAAAATACAATTGTCATTCCAAATGAATAACGTTGAGACAAAGGTCAGAGACTTACTATTTTGTTACTGGTTTCAAAGTTAAGACATGAGTCCCGCAATGCAAACATGAGATTATATGCTTAGTTAAAAATAATGAGTTTTAAAATCAGTAATATGCAAACAACTGAAGTTCTGTTCAGCTGATAAAGCAGCCAGCTGCTTTTTGTAGTAAAAATTCAATTCCATACAGAGAACATCGGCGGTGGTGGTGAGAGGGGGTATTGCAGGATATTATCCTGTCTATTTAGCCAGAGGAAATCCAAAGAAACTTAGCCAAAATGCAGTCTCCAACCTTTAGTCTAGATGGAGTTTAAACAACACATAAGCACAACTTCATATTTAATTTTTTAAGGCAGTTGAACATCTCCATCCAAATCTACACAAACTATTGAAGCATATAAACCCCACTGACTTGAACAGGGATTAACATGCAAATACTTTCGCAGTTGTGGGTTTTAACTCCAACTGCGGCTCAAGCAGAGGAGTTAACACAGGCGAAAAGCGTCTTACCTGCTTAGTGATATCGTAAACTATCACAGCCGCTGCTGAACCTCGGTAGTACATTGGAGCCAAGGAATGAAACTGTTAAAACATAACCCCCCCAACAAGAAATATCATTAATAAATCAGAATTATCACACACTTTGTCAGGTCATAAAGACTTGCCATGGCAGGACCATTGACTTACTTCCATCCCATAGAGCACAGACATCTTCAGTCATTGCCCAACTCTAATTTTCCTTAAATTCCAAGGAAGCAGAGCTCCCTTATCTCCTGCAGCTCTTCATCCCGCTGGATTTACGCAATCAGCACTAACTGGTTCAATGCATCTTTTCCATTACAGGGCATGGACTCTGAAGACAAGTTTTGAGATGAAGATCGCCTACACTTGGAGGCCTTACCTGACAGCATATTGACCCCTTCCCCTGACAAACCGCAGCATTTTGATTTGTAAGTTGTAACAGATTGGATTCAGCCTGGGTTCCAGTTTCATAAAACATTGCAAATTACTTGGATAAAATTAGCTTGTCAGAAAACTCTGAACACCTGTCATGTTTACTTATTCTATAGTATGACAGATATTTTGAAAAACATGGGTTCTTGCAATTTAAGTTACTCTTCAGCTTTTTGTTTCAAGGGAACCATCCTTTAAGAAAAAAAAAAACAACACACAACAACAAAAAAACCAACCACTAAGCAATAAATACGTTTATTATACCAGCTTGCCAATGAACAGCATCATTTTCATAATTTACTGTGACTAAGCAGCTGATTTGGAATTTCAGCTTATAATTGCACAGAGAAAGGAAGTCAAAGAGCCTTTCTGCTGATTCAACTAAAGTTAGTCTTAAGCAAACCAAAAATAATCTTTCTTGGAAAATACATTTAGTCTCACTGTACTCGCACAGCCATTTTACAAATTTTTTATTTGCAAAGTGATCTGCAAAGGCTTCATATAAAGCTGCAGCTAGTAACTGAGGTCAACTCCTAAATCAAATGTGTTATTAGGGCAGGGTACAAATTTTCCCGCCCAGTGAACGTGCACGGATCCATGCGGTACGTTGCAAATCTCTGCAGATTTAGCAGACACATCTTCTTCTCTGAACGGTACTTACAGACTGAGCATTTAGACCTAGCAGCCTCCACATTTCTAGCTGTTTCACATGCAATGTATAAAGCCAATTGTTTGTAATATTGGTTTGTTTGCCAGTTTGTAAGCTGTTTATCACAGATCACAGGCTCCAGCTCAAGGTCAATACTTTCTCTTATAGCAGTAAGGATGCACAGCAGCAGTGACAGATGGTCAACCGCTGAGGTGTTTTGGGGAGCGAGGCAGGTGGGAGAGCTCATTAATAGGAGAAAACAGCAGGAAGGAGGATGAGGAGAAAAAAAAAAAAAAAGAGGAATCAGTCAAGAAGCATGGTCTAAAGAAAAGGGATCAGCCAAGTTCCTGAGGGAGTTAGGTAGACGCGTGTCTTCCAGGCTTTTAGTGTGTGGCTTTATTACTTGCATGTTTAATGCAATAAATGCTTTCCAGAATTTTTAGGCTTCCAGATCATGACGGAAATTTCCAGTGTGTTAGAATAGAATAGACTAGACTCAAACTAGACAAGCCCAAAGTCCCTAGCTGCTCCTCACAGGACATGCCTTCCAGCCCTTGCACCAGCTTTGTTACCCTCCTCTGGAAGCATTCAAGGATCCTCACATCCTTCTTAAATGGTGGGGCACAGAACTGCACACAGTACTCGAGGTGAGGCCGCACCAACACTGAATACAGTGGGATAATCACCTCTCTTGACCCGTTGGTTATGGTGTGTTTGATGCACCCCAGGGTGCAGTTTGCCCTCTGGGCTGTCAGGGCATGCTGCTGGCTCATACTGAGCTGCTGCCGAAGAGCACCCCCAGATCCCTTTCTGCAGGGCTGCTCTCCAGCCACGTCTCCCAGTTTATACTTGTGCCCAGAATTACTCCATCCTAAGTTCAGAATCTGGCATTTGGACTTGTCAAATTTCATCCCATTAATCATTGCCCAGTTCCCCAATCTACATCCCTCTGCAAGGCCTCTTGTCCCTCAAGAGAGTCAACAACACCCCCCAGTTTGGTATCATCAGTAAATCTGCTAATGGTGCATTCAACTCCTGCATCCAGATCATTGATAAATATATTGAACAGAACTGGCCCTAGAATTGAGCCCTGCAGAACACCGCTGGTCACCAGTCACCAGTGAGATGTAGCCCCATTCACTAAAACCCTTTGAGCTCTGCCCTTCCTCCAGTTCTTCACCCAGTGCACCATGAACCCACTCATCCCACAGCTGGACAACTTGTCCAGAAGGATGCTGTGAGGGACAGTATCAAAATCCTTACTAAATCCAGAAGAACTACATTCACCACCTTCCCTTCATCCACTGGGCGGGCCACCTTATCATAGAAGGATATCAAATTAGTTAAACAGCACTTTCCCTTTGTGAACCCATGTTGACTGTGCCTGATGATTGCATTATTCTTTAAATGCCTTTCAAAAACACCCAGTATAATCTACTTCATAATTTTTCCAGGAACTGAGGTTAGACCAACAGGTCTGTCGTTCCCTGGGTCTTCCCTCATAGCTTATAGAGTTTGCTCTCCTGAAGTCCTGGGTAGCAACTCTGCTGTCCTTTTTTTTTCTCATTACAGTCAACCATTTCATGATCACTGTGGCCAAGGCAGCCACCTACCATCACATCTCCCACCAGTCCTTCTCTATTCACAAACAGCAAGTCTAGGAGGGCATCTTTCCTAGTTGGCTCACTGAGTACCTGTGACAAGAAGTTATCTCCTACAAACTTCAAGAATTTCCAAGACCTGCTTGTCAGCACGTGCGTTTCGTTAAAGTAACCTGAAAATCAGGGACCTTAACTGTGGAGGGTAGATTTGACCTTTCATGGTGGATACACACTCGTCCCAGTCTGTAAACTCCTGGAAAAAACAACATACCTTACACACATGCTGATTTGGTTTTAATCTAGATTACACGGTATTCATGAATTTACAAAGAGCTCTCAGATAACAGTAATCACACTTCACAGGACCCATGCAGTTAAACTCACATGCTCCAAATTCCTTCAATACTGGCCCAGAAAGCACATTCAGAATCTGTACAATGTCTTGGAAATTCCTCTCCCTTTTGATCAGGAGACAAGAACGCTTTCCATAATAGCTGTTTCACTGAAGAATATCGCCAGCGTTATGGCCAGAAGGTAAAAATACAAATAATAACAACCAAAACAGAAAATCACACCTTTTTCACTGAATCCTGGACAAGTAGAAAGGGATGCAAACTGGAACCAGGATGCAAACTACTGCTTTTTGGGAAAAATTAATCTTTAGCTGGATTCCCAAACCAGCTTGTTGAGCATCAGATAAGCTCAGCTGAAAGGAAGGGGTGGGAAAGCATAGCTGAGAAAAAGGAGGAAGGACAGGACCACCAGAAGCCAGATTGGCACTGGTTTAGACCACACTCAAATAGCTCTGCACTTTGTGCACATCTCTGCTGGTACAGTTTACTGCCACTGGCAGTTTTACTCTTTTTCTTTTTCTTTTTTTTTTTTTTTCTCTAAAGTGGAAGCAATAATCAT
The DNA here is from genome assembly GCA_013400195.1 of Aramus guarauna. NCBI lineage: Eukaryota > Metazoa > Chordata > Aves > Gruiformes > Aramidae > Aramus > Aramus guarauna. The sequence continues at coordinate 188,480 of VXBL01006375.1, forward strand.
TTTAAATTAGTGCAGGTAATATGCAGAAACAAAGAAAACCTTTTGAAGCATTTTTGGTGATCAATTAATCACTTCAACAGTGTATTGCATTTCAGTAACAAAAATGCCAAACACTGTCAAACCATGTTGGACCTGCTCCTTGTGTCAAGAAACATAAAAATTGGTGAGACCGGAGGCACTGCATGCGGGAGGAATGTAGTTCCTCTGGTATTTAAGACAAAATAATCTACTTAAATATTCCAATTCCTCACAAGCTTGGAAAGAAGGAGGGCAAGACCACAGCAAGCTAGGCTCGGAAAGGTAACTGCCTTTGAAAGGCACTCAGGTTCAGTAGTTGTTGTTAACAGCTAAGTATGACCTCGCTACTCCACTGAAAATCTATGTACTTGCTCAGTTGACAGGACAGTTATTTCCTTTTTCATGATAATATTTGAGCTCTAAGAGTAGAAAACATTTCATCCATATTTGGGCATGTAGCATCAGGATTTGGGTTTTTTAATATCAAGTCATAGATTTCACCTGGCATCTAAGTTTATATTCCTATTTGGATAAACCTGAACACTCAAGATTTCATATTTTACATTGGACAAAGTGACCAAAATGGGATTACAATGTGTCTTAATGCAATTTCCTACGGTCTGTGAGGGGAGGGAAAAAAAAAGTACTTTGAAATTGTTTAATAACAACTGAAAGTGCACTAGTAACAACTATTATCAGTTATCACACTACAGAATATCAAGTAAAACCAAAATTAAATCCCCTTTGTCATTCTTTTGTACAGTCTAATAAACAAACATGATGATACACCATGTCCCAGTCATAACAAATCACTGTTGTCCACAAGAAAACAGGAAAAGACTGAATGACTGAATGAATCAAGAGGGGCTGAAAAATTGTAACTCCAATTAAGTTTCATGTTCTAATAATAGACTCTTAACGAATGTGGTTTATGAGCATGGATTTTCCATTATCACAAACACACTAGTAAAAATATTATGCAAGTAAATATGTTTATTTGGGTTTTTTTTTCCTTTTTTCTTTTAAATCAGTGTCCAAAAGCAAAGCCATCTTGAATCTTTTTCTGGCCTAGTTACCTGGAAAAAGAGAGCCAAGCAAAATTAATTAAAGAGATACAAAATACTAATGCGCACATTTTTCACCTGCCAAGGACCAAATGTGGGACAGATGCCCAATACAAGCGACACACAAAAAAAAAAAATCAGCTCACAAAATTAAATCTCATGGGACTACCTTCTGTATTATAAATTATAACATCTATAACCTTGATTTTATAGCTCAGTATTTCTGTATCCAGTAATTCCCAAGAAAATTAGGAGAAACGGGAGCGGTTCGAGATTTGGCAGGAGAACAGCTCTGCTTCTCGGGAAGGGCCACCTGAAACGCTGGGGCAGCCACCCCCAGCTCTGCCACGCGGACACCAGGACACAACCCCAGCTTTTCGGGCAGTCAGCCCCTCAGTAACCCGCAGCCGAAAGCGGCACTCTGGCAGATGTCACCCCTACCCGCAGCATCTCACATCACCTCAGGCTAACAGGGAAACACAGACCCGAAACAGTCGTCTATCAGCTCCCACCATCACAAATAACCACACTCCTAACTCGTTTCAAAAGCTGCTCGTCGTCCAGCCTAAAACAATTCAGGGTTGTTGTTTTTTTTTTCCCATGATACTTCCACAGGGATCATATAATTCTGATGATTAGAAAACTTCTGAATTTCTAATTACTACATTACTTGTAATTTACTTGCACCTTGACTTACTAAAATTCAAGCATCAATGCTTGCCTTTAGCTGAAATATGAATACAGAGCAGTCTTAACTTTGCCAGTCTGCTAAACCAGGCTCTTCCAGTCCGAAGCTAAGGTAATGTGGAGAAAGCAGGGTCTAATTCGCCTTTCTCTGTGCCTGGTCCAGCTTCAGTTCATCCTTCCTGACTGCTGGTGACCAGGTTTGTATGCAGCGCCCTAGACATAAACCAGTCTTAACTGCACTTCCCTTAACATGTTAACACATTTCTCATGGCTCCATCAAACACACGTGATCATCCTTTAATCAGTAAAGACGTTCACGGATGGCTTTCCTCCTCTCTTTCCAAAAAAGCCACCTACAACTTTACAGCGTACATTTTTGTTGGGAGTCAAAAGGTACAGGGACTTGCTACTTATACTACTGAATTTCACCCCCACTGTTTCCCACCATTTTCCACCACGTCCTTCTAGGCACTGGGAATACCTCCCATCTTTGTATAATGGGTGAACTATCATTGGCAGCTCACCTACTTTGGAAATTTAGAAGACTTGTGCCTTTCATTCAGTATCTGCAAAAAAGGTTGCCTATTTGCAAATACTGACCCACTTCATCTCTCATTATTAGGCCTCTTCTGCTTTTGTGGGGGTTGGTGACAACTTGTGAGGCTGAGGTCACTAAACCATGCAACGCAATGGTTAAGTTGTAGGAGTACATTTTGAAATTCAATACCTACAGCCAGGCTGAAAGGGCCATTCAAAATACAAGAAAGAAACTTATTTTACCAAAGACATGCTAAAACCAAAATCAATGACTTGTGTGGCTTCGTGCAGACTTCTAAGACTCTCTTCCCTGGAGCACTCTGCACAGCGTGCTACACACCTACACAGTCACGTAAGTGCTGGTGCAACGCTAACTCCGTTCAGAGCACCTTCATACTGGTGCTCCTCTACCAAAATGTCCATTTTGCACTTGCGGTTCATCATCTCTGCCACTAAGGAGAAGCAGCGAGGCATTATGAAATTTCCTCTGAAAGCAGGTCCCCTTTTTCTCTCAGAATCCGACCAGAAGCTGCCCGACCTTTACAGCTGTTCGGCCCTGCAGCACAGAGGACAAAGTGAGTCTTAGGTGGTGCAAATGCAAGTTCAGCATAACCAGAGTTGCTCTGGTTGATTCCAGGAGTATTTTGGGATTCTGCAACCCCTCATCTGGCCATCTCACTGAAGTCAACAGAAGCTTTGCCTTTGCAAAGGGCAGAAAAATGGAACCAACCAGCCATTAAGGAATTTACCACCTATTTAAAAGCTCTGTAGTATTTTGCTTTCTGTTTCCTGTGCATCTCATCACGGAGAGGTATATTCAGTCTTAGGTACTGCTTTTCACATTTCCTCTGTACTGACGGCACAGAATGGGGAAGAAGAAAAATCCACAGAGTGGCCATATCGCAAGACTTTGAAGAGAAAAACAAATTCAAGGGAACACAACACAAATCACACCCAAGGTGTGGTAGTGAAAGTCTCTTAACCATGTCTTGTGTAATGCTGGTTTAGAAAGCAGAACAGAGGCCAAATAAATACAGAAATAAAAACCTACCACTCCTGCCTATTTATATAGAGGCTGACAAATGCTGCTGAAGACAGTCTGGGTTCGTTCAATCTGCCAGGCACACCAGGGAACACTAATTCATGTCAGCAGCTCTTTGCACCATCCTGCTACACCCCAGCGCTGGCTTATTGCCACAGCAGGGCCGTCTCTTCCAAACTCCATAGCCAAGAGGAGAAAAGACAAAACCAACAACAACACCTCCCCCCACTCCTCAACTGGGTTGCTTTTACCATCCTAGACTGTAAAGATCACCACTTGTTCTTGTTGCAAAAGGATTCTAATTCTGCCTACAAGCATGGCTGGAAAGGGTACGGACGCACAGAGTAAGCAGAATCAGACCAGTGCTCAGCGAGTGTTATTCACCTTCTCACATCGAGGACCGAATTCAGCTAAGATTTTTCCACGTGGTGCCTTTTCAAGCATCTGCAGGTGCATAGCAGCACAAGATTTGCTTCCTGACAGCTGTAATCATTTGACTAGATTTCATTCCCATTCTTGGGAAGCTGCTCTCCGACTATGTACACTGTATCTGAGTGGCCAAGACAAAACCACTTGGCTCCTCTCAAGGTCAGAGATCCTTATCCTTTCTTTATCTGGGTGCCATTAATGGTAAGGACAGCCACAGCTTCTCGCTCTCTACTAGCCGCTTACATGTGTGGGCAGTGACGTAGCTCTGCAACTTCCTTCCCCTTCTGTTAGACACACTCACCTTTCTAGACTAGGACCCTCAGTCCCCTTGCTTAGCAGTCCATTCCCAGCCCCTCTGCAGGTGATTTTGGGTGTCCTATTTCTCCCATCCTTGGCCCTTCCTGCCACACCACCCCTACACACCCCTTCAGTCCACCCCCCAAACCCACCTGAAGCGCATTCCTCCTCATGCTTTGGCCCTCGGTCCTACAACCCGAACCGCTGAGGTTCTCGTGATGAAGAGCATGGTAGACCAGTGCCAGAAACACGTTACTACCAGCCTGCTTAGGAGAGCTGCTTTAACCGCTTCCATGGATGCGGTAAGCACCCATGGGGGAAGAGCCAGAGGTTGCCACCGTTGCGTCTGCGTTGCACGAGCTCATTGAAGCGGTCTGTGCACCATGAACAGTACCCACCGCAGCTTGGGAGCCCCTACTTGCCCCAGTATGGGCATTTACATGCCCTGTTCCTGTCACCTTCGAGGCAGCAGCTGCCGACAAACAGAAAACTGGGCTGTGGAGAAAAGCAAAGGCAAAAACCAGAACCGTCAAACAGATTATCCTGACACACAAGCTTCTCGCACAAGAAGCGGCCCAGGGAGGGATACAGAATTCCTGACATTCTCAGCTGGCAAAGAGCAAATGGAAAAATGTTATGCATGAAAGCCACTATCAGATACTGTTTAGCATTTCATAACCTTGAGTAGTTTTCTCTATGTGATTGAAGGCTGAGATTCTAGTTCTCGGGATTTGCAAGCTGAACAAATCTGGAAGGATCTGTCTGTCTCCGACCTACAGGTATTTTTGGCTAGTTAAATTGAAGAAGCAATATGTAAGAATGAGCATTTTTCTCCAATATGTAAGAATTCTTAAAGCAAAGAGAGAAAAATTCCAACATTTTAGGATAATCTTTTGAAGATATTTTAAGTAAGCAGAAAACAAGCTTCTGCAACATCACAGAAGTGACCTGTGCTTAGCCCTTCTGAAGGTTCGAGTCATTAAACAAAGGATGCAAAAGACACTACACCTAAACCCCGGCTCACTGTCAAGCTACCCGTGCTACGAGTTCGTTGACGCTTAAGAAAAGAAACACATCCACATGCATCTCAAACGATTTACCATGCTTTACGCTCACTCTAAAAATAGTAAAAACAACATATTCACTTACTAGCTGTAATGCCGCTTGCGCTCCCCCAGACACACACAGTACCAATCACCTGTTGACCCTTGCAGCACGCAAGCAGTAGCTCACTGCAGGGAAGTCCTCGCACCACGTATAAGGAACCACCTCCACACTGACTGAGCTGCGGGCTACCATCGGGAGTCACCTATATAAAACTGCAGAGCAAAATTCAGGCCACGTCTTGACTGCAGGAGTAATTCAAGTCATTGATAGCCGGTGTTAACTCCTGTCAGGATAGTCTGGTTTCGGAGGAAGCATCCATAAGCTCAGTGAGTACGTTGCTCATCTTAAGCAGATGTCCCAGCAAGGACAAGTCCTCCTCTCAAGGAGCATTTTCACCCCCTGCTTTGTGACACTCTGAATCACCAGGACAACTACTGTCACTCAGAAAAAAGGGGGCTATCAAGCACTGTAGGTATCTCATCAGTCAGCCTTTTCCTGGAAATAGAGCAGTTTGAAACGAAGAAAAAAAAAAAAGTCCACAACTTGGGGTAATTCCTATCAAGGCTTAAATTGGGCTCGAGTAATTGAGGTTCCTTCTATTAAACAAAATTAAAAATCCTAGAGTTCAACACCATAAATTTAAAAAGGACAGAGATAAATTTTCCTGCCCTAGAAACACAGCCCTCAGGCTCCCTCACTATTTGCTACAATATTCGTCAGCTGGCAAAAGGGAAAGCTGGCAGCCACCCAAGGTATTCAGACAAAGCATTGTAATTAGAAGCTACTTAGGGCACCATGAACCAAAATATATGCTAATAAAAACATCATTAACTAACTTGTGAAGAGACTCTTCTTAGGGGATGGAATCTTTCCTAACAATAACATAATTGTCCTGCGTTTAAGTCCTGAAGTCCACAGCAACAATTTAAAGCTGATGGGGGGAAAAAACGAGATAGGGAAAAAAAATGTGACATTTGGAAAATAGTGGGGTGGAGGGAAAGTGGCTCTGAGAAACAGAATAAAGCAGCTTGTCTCATAGCACACCAACACAAAGCAACTGGGTCTGCAGAGACCAGTACTTAGGCACAGAAAAGTAGGGGGATTTTGTTAAGTGTGCTGCCAGTTTAATGTTCTTCCTATCCAAAAAAGGGGGAAAAAAAAAAAAAAAGGCAAGATAAAAGGATTAAGAAGCTCTCTCCTTTTGTAATCAAGTACAATGTGAATTTTCCACAGCAAGAGCTGCTGGAGAGCCACGTACCCCTCTCCAGGATCTCTTCCCGGCAGCACGCTGAGCGTTCACTCCCACCAAAGCTACGACAGAAACGCTTTAGATCTCCATTTTCTGCTGCATTATTGTCATTCTGTAGAAGTGACGTTTGATCGTCATTTCCCACAAAATGACAATTCTGGTTCCTTCTCTGCTCTGCCTACGATTCCAAGTTTCCTGACACAAAAGAAATAAAATATTATATCTATTATCCACATGAATCACAAGTTACCTGTTCTCCATCACCCATCTCTGACAGGCTGGCCTGTGTATTAAGGTTCTTCAGCTAACTCAGGTGTTCCTACGAGCTTTTAAACCCAACTACGACCAGCATTTCCGAAGGCTTGCGACGTTACAAGTGGCTATTCTGAAAGTTGATTTAATGCCTCAAGGGGGTGCTGAGTGCTTCCAGCTGGCTCCTCCGAGCACCCAGGACGTGCGGCTTCTTTTCAAAAGCAGCCACACGAATTTCCAGTTTCTCCCAGCTGGCTGAAGGTGGCCAGGAGGCACACTGGTTCTCACAGAGCACTGCTTCAATAAGGGCTTGAGACTAAGAAGTTTAAGAGTCGTTTCTCTACACTCTCCCAGCTGGCAGTTTCCCAGTTTGTTGCCCAGAGAAACACGTGAAAGGAGAAAACTCATGAAAAAGGAGAAACCAGCGAACGAGAAGTGCTGCTGCTGTTGTTTCTGCCTGCCCGCTCTACTGTGGTTAAGGTTTGAGCTTAACTCTTACGGCATAAGTAAGGCTTCGGTTAAATCTCCCCCAGGACACTTCTGCTGTGAAGGCTCCACATCAGCACGTAGACACAGCAACAGCTGGCACAGCTGGGGAAGCACAGAGCGCCCCGACTCCAGAACAGGCACGTGCAAGCCCTATGCTTGACCTTGCGTTTAGAAGAACGAAGCCAAACAAAGGTAATGTTGAAAGAGCAGGAAGTCCTAAACACGGCTATCAACAGGATAGACAGTAGGAACATTGACGAAATTTCCAGATTTTAGCAGTGGAACATAAAGCCTCAGCAATAAATCGCAACAAACAAGAGAAGGACAACAGCTCTCAAAGCAGAAACACCACTCAGAAGACATTTCATAGTATACGATGAAAAACAACAATAGGTCCAGAGGTTGGGGTAGGCTGGAAGCTTTGGGTCATCACTGTTGTTCAGAGGATAATCAGAAATAAATTAACCAGGGAAGACATTTGTTCTTAAATAGCAGATCAGGAGCAGCAACACAACACAAAGTAACCAAAATCCCAAATACAAATTAAAGTGAATAAGCTATTGAGAAGCATCATGTGTTTAGCTGTAAAATGGGGATGTTTTAGGATGGAGAACAACCTGGAACAGTACGGACCTCACCTTGGGAAACTTGTCTGCCTCAGTAGCTAGCACTCCACAACCATTAACTTTCATTTACTGTATCAACCCAATTTCCCAGAGTCCTAGTGAAAGATTTGGAATATACTGTGCAAAGACAGAAGAAAAAGATGGTCCCTGGCCTTAAAGAGGTTATAATTAACAATTACACATGAAAACCTGTAACATAACTTATCTGTAATAGATTCTGAGCAATTTAACAAGGTTTGTGGCAGTCACTGCTCAGCATTGTTGGAAAGCAGATGTTTGAAAAATGATGAGCTTAAAAAAAAAAAATGAGAGGAAACATAAGGGACTAGATGGGAAGGATGGATTTTGCGTCCAAGAGTCAGAGCTCAGTCACAGATTTCCTGCCTCAAATGAGGCATCGTTTAGCTCAGTAAATATGACTTTATTAATATTCACCTACTTAAAAAAAAACTTTGAGAGTCTTAGGACTATGTGGGAAAATAGATTAATGCTTATATCTAAATGTCAAGAGCTGTGTTTTGTGTACTAAAGAGCTAAAAGGAAAAAAAAAAAAAAAGGAGGGGGAGCAGAGCAGGGCAGGGCAGCAGAGGGAAGAGAGACAGAGCATAACCAAGGAAACTCAAACCACGGGAAAGAAAACTGAACCTTTGCTACCTCTTGCAATAATTGGTCAGTTATCAGCTCCAAACCATGCAGGAATGAAACAAACAAGATTCAAGGGAAGGAATTATGCTATACTTCAAATATGTTTTTCAAGATCCGTTTTCCCATTGTAAATAACACACTGAACTGCTAAGAGTCAACACATTTCATCAGGGCCACTTTACATCATGCAGTGCATTGTAAATAAAAGCACAAGCATTTCCTGCACTTACCAGCAAAAATCTTCATTGCCCACAATTCACATACAAGGTATGGAGAATACAGTGGGATGTATCAGAACTCACGTTACAGCCTGTGTAAGCATCTCATCCTACCCCAACCTAACATAAGCACAGCTACATTTTTCTATAAACAGGAACAGTGCAATTTGACAAGAAAGTTTGAAGCTATTTTAGAACGTGTGCATGGGGTTTTCCATTTCTTTCAAACTTCTTAAGATAAATGTGGGCATATATTAAGAGAATTCTACAGTTCTACAGCCTTTTACTGCATACTACTGCCACTGAGACTATTAAAAGAAACAAATGACCAACAAGGCTTACATATGGTCAATATGAACTAATGCCCACAAACACCATTATGGCTTTTTTGAAAAGCCAGAGGAAAAGCTACTTAATTTGAGCAATTTGCTTCACTCACTTGAAAAATCAAGAGGAAAACCCTCAGTGGTTCAGGTTGCCAGTGCTAATTTCCAGAATAATAACAGCAGACACAACCTGTGCCCATATTCAACGTCCCAACTCAGGACAACACCAGAGTCACCCTGGTAGGTTTATACTTACACAAAGTCTTCTGAAGATGAAAGGTTTAGGAGAAGTACACCACCACATGAAAAGAGACTGGCATAACAAAGACATACTGCAAAGTAATACTCACCCGTTCCTGACCAGCTGTGTCCCAGATTAGAAATTTATGAAGCTCATTCCCACAAGGCACAGTTTTAGTCATGAAGGATGCTCTGAAAAGAAAGAAGCAGCAGAAATTTGTAACACGACAAACACTCTGAATACGCAACCTATAGACTTTAGCCAGTTCTGCTGGGTTAGGCCGCGTATGGGGAAACTCCAAAACCTTGATAAAAATGCCTACAGAAACGTAAGTCTCCCTTTTCTCAGCTAAAATATACGATACCTATATATATATACTTTAAAAGAAGGGCAAAGCCTCTGAGGTTCAGAGGGCATTTGTGCACACAAATGCTCCTGCCACTCGCACGCAGCTTCTGCTGCTAGCTAGCTCCATCTTCTCAGTGATACGGACCTGAGAAAAAGGCATCAGCCAGCATCATACCAGGTAACAAACGTGCAACTTTTCAGTTAAACCCAGGAGACTAGATCACCAGGGAATAGAAAAGTCACCTGCTGGAAAGCATGTGGTGAACAAATGGAAAAAAGTTCTTCTCCCTCTCAACTCAGAGGAAGAAATCTTCACAGCTTCTTGTATTTTTTGTAGGGAATGTGACTTCTCTATGTTTTCATAGTGTGATTTTTTTTCCTCTGTATGAAAGAGGGTTACAAATTTATACACTTTTTCTATATTACAGCATGTCAATTGAAAGCTGGATAGCAGAGACTGCCAAACTCTAGCAGATTTTTTTTCCCCCCATCCTATCTGGACACTGTTGAACAATTTTTGTTGTGATAACTTTTTTCATGGCCCATAAAGTTGCATTTGATGCTATGCACTGTCATTACAAAAGCATCGAATCAAGTGATCAAAATATTTCCTGAGAAAGATATACCAGAGTTCTCCTCTACAGCCATCTGCAATTGCTCGCATTTAACAATGCTGCATTGCTTATAAAGATATTAAGTAACACCAAAAAAGGCAGCATTTTCTTCAGTTATTTTCAGGGTGCGTGTTTTCAGTTGTCACTCTCCTTCTCAAAGGATCAAGCAACACTTTACAGCTCCAAAACCAGGAACTTCAGAGCCGCAGCAGCTACTGTAGTTTGCAAGGATTATGTATTTAAAATGTTTGATTAATTTGGAAGAAAATAAAAACCTTATCTATATAGGCAAGTAATATTACCTGCGTGCAAGATTTTAATCCTCAGATAGAAAAATATTTTCCCTCTGTTATCATAATTATGAAAATTAAAGGGATTTTTTTTTCCATTTGAGCAGAAGACATTTACTTAGTAAAAACAACTACTCGGGGAAAAAGGCTGCTGATTATTTAGAAGTAAAGAACCACTGAAGTTCCCATCAATTCCTTCACTGCAAACAAGTGTCCTTCAGTCAGTAATGTTATTCATTACACATTTCCTTTCCCTCTGTCCATTTTTCTGTATTCATTACATTCAGGAGTCCAAAATTGTGCTGGAACTTCAACATGCAACGTCCAGCTGAGACTCCTTCATGCATCAAAAGGCAGAGCTTTGGAAGATATTGTCTAACCCTCTGAACAACACACAGCAATCAATACCGGTCATTCACAGATGATTTAAAACAGCTCTTACACACAAGCCAGAGCAGCCCTTCTCACTCAAATTACTCCTTTGTGAACATTACATATTAGCTTCCTTTCCCATAAGAGATCAATTGAATGGATTGAGAGCAGCCCTGAGGAGAAGGACTTGGGGGTGTTGGTTGAT
>VXBL01006375.1:199851-248074 GCA_013400195.1 Aramus guarauna
CGATAGGACCAGGGGGAATGGAAGAACGTTGCGCCAGGGTTTAGGTTAGACATTAGGAAAAATTTCTTCACAGAAAGGGTTGTCAGGCTCTGGAATGGGCTGCCCAGGGAGGTGGTTGAGTGCCCGTCCCTGGAGGTATTTAAAAGAAGGATAGATGAGGTGCTTAAGGACATGGTTTAGTGGTGGGATGGCAAGGTTAGGTTAGTGGTTGGACTTGATGATCTTAAAGGTCTTTTCCAACCTAGATGATTCTATGATTCTAAGTGTTCAAGGCCAGGCTGGATGGGGCTTTAGGCAACCTGGTCTAGTGGAAGGTGTCCCTGCCCATGGCAGGGGGGTTGGAACTAGATGATCTCTCAGGTCCCTTCCAACCCAAAACATTCTACAATTCTATGATCAAGAATTTTCAGAATTTTCCAGGTAACATTGGACTTGGCAGATTTGTCCTGAGATAATAAAAGAATTTAGAATCAGAATCAACCACAGGACTAATAGTCTTCTGATGGTCTGACACATGGAAGCTTGGCAGTTTTTAAAGAAGAACAGGTGTGAATTAATTATACTTAGTTTAAATTGCATTGTCCCAATTTTGAGAAAGTCAGGATAATATAGCATGTCCTAAACCTAGATGAAAGGATGTCCACATCAGATAACAGACATTGTCCACGTTCCAGCCCAGCCTGGCAGGACACACAACATAGGTATGTTAAAGGGATCCCCCCGGTTTTCCTGCCATTACTCAGCCATGGCTGAGTGCTGGCCATTGTGCAGATCACAGCCTCTTTGGGTTGTGAGGTTTTGGTTCTTTAAGCTCCAAGGATCAGATCTGATATCTCATTGACCTGCGGGAACTAAAGTGATTTTAATCCTAAGGTTCTATGGCCAAAACACAATGTAAAGGGGGAAGCGCTTGCAAAACAAAAAGGACACCAGCTGAGTAAGACATCTAAGATCTCTTGTTGTAAGATGGGTAAAGAAAACCGAAACAGAACAGCTGGAAGTCACCGTTATGCCCAACGCAATTCAATAACAGCATGGTTCTGGACAGCCTCAGAGAAGAGGCGATTTCAAGAGACACCATTCACAGGAGGAGAACAGCAGAGCTCTGTCAGCCTCTCCAGAACAGATTATGCTGCAATATAGTGAAGTTGAGGCCCCCCGTGTATTCCCAGAACAGGTAGAGCAGAGCAGACCTGGTCTGGGGCAGCCCCAGACTCTCTAAACAGGTATCATGAACCGAAAGCCATTAAAGGAGACTAAAGGGTTCGGTGAGATTGACAAACTGGAGGAAAAAAAAATTAGTATTCAGAGCCTTGAAAGTGAGGAAAAGAAAGAAGCTCAGTAGAGAGCAGTGAGTTAAAAAATATATAGAAGAAAAAAAGATATTATGTGTGGTACTTACCCAATAGTAGGACTAATGTTGTGATCAAAGTGGTCCTGGACAAATCGACAAACGATGCTCGATTTCCCCACCCCAGTATCCTGCAAATAAAGGAAAGCATGACAGTGAGTTCACGAGACCCTAGGTATCAATACTTCACCTCAAGAAATAGTCAAATATTAATCTGTGAAATTAAATCCTCTCTACTGGCAAGTGAGGCAGGTTAAACATTTCAAAAGAAAAGCAAGCGCATGGATTATCCTTCTCAAATGTCAGCACTGTGAATGGAGGTCCCTGGTCTCCTTCCCGACACTCCTTTCTCTCCAAGCCTTGGATTTTTTGGGGTGGATTTTATATTCCTGTTTCAAGGAATACAGTACTTCAAGCATAACCATTTACTTGTACAAGGAAATCCTGCGCTTTCAAGCACATGGTGCATTATCCAGCAAAACCAGAGAAACAATTTCATCCAGACCTGTTGCAAGGGCAGCCTGAGCATCCCAAACAGATTACTAACACCAACCTTTTAGTACACAGACAGCACTAACTTACTAGAACTAACCTTTCCACAGCAGGACAAACAAGCCTGCTTGCTGGAAACTTCACAGAGGCTTCAGGTGGAGTTGAAAAGGCCGGAATCCAAAAAGTTGGATCCCCAGAGACATGCAACTATGCCTGTGCAAGTTGGGTTAGTGGACTGCGGTGAAACAGCATTATTTTAAATGTGACACAACTTGCTCTCTACACTGCAATGTGGCATGCTGATTCCATTTGCAGGAACAGTCTTTTTTTACCTCCCCTCCCCCCCAGATCATTAAGGAAAAATAACAGCAGTACAGTACTAGAATAAAATTCAAAATCAACTCTGAGGTGCAGGGGTGGGAGAAAAGGTTGATATTACTCAGAAATACTATTTTAAGTTATGAATAACTCCCCCAAAAAGTTGCATTTTTCAGTTCGTCTCTGCTATTCCACGAAGCCTTGGATGGTAGGTATAAGAACATAGATTATACAGAGAATTATCAAGAAGAGGAATAGCAATATCACTATGTCTCCCATAGAATTGCAAAGAGTCTCCTTTGAGACAAAAAGGATGCCAGGAAATCGATCCTGACCTTTCCAAGACATTAACAATGGCAGCCCAGGGTCCAATCTAATTCATTAAAAAGTCAATGGAAAGTTTTCTATTAATTTCATTGGAAGTGATTGCAGAACTACCAGATTGCACCTGGTAGTTCCATTTGAATCCACATTTTAAGACACTTGACTAATTTACATAAACTTCTTGAAAAGTGCCAAGAGAAGAGAATACAGTTTGTTGAGAGCATTACACACCTAACTACATATTAAAAAAAATCCATTACCTTTCCTGTAATTTTGCAATATTTTATCTTCTTTTTGAATATTAAAGAAAAAGAATGCCCATAGTTAAGGTTTCCATTTACCATGTTTAAATGAAACTGTATCGCCACTGCAAATGAAGTCTTTATAGACAGCATTTATTAGAAAACCATCATTTAAACTCTCATATTTAATTCAAAGCTGTCCTTAGTCAGCTTAAAAGCCTTAATAAATGCTCATACTACAGAGACGGTTGTTTATCTACTGTGTTCAATCAATAGGAAAAAAAGATCAAAGTGAGGAGCAGTGTTTAAAACCAGCCCCGTAGCCTTTGATGAATAGCAGCAACACATCCTGTTGCTATTCCTAAATTTTGCCTTCATTATCGATTCCAGCTGACATCTCTGTATAATTGCTAGGCCAGGATGGCAGAACACATTAAAAACAAAAAAAAAAAAAAAAAAAAAAGAAAAAAAAAAAAGGTCCTCTGTGCAGAAACTGAGGATCAAATCATTATTCTGGATTTTAAACATTGCGGAAAAAGCAGAACTAATTCCTGCTAGGTGCAAGGAATTACATTTCGCCCTTTGCAGGGGCAGAGTTTCTCCTACCCTGTTTGAAATTTGACATTGACCCCCACGACCCGACGATGCTTTAGTTTCGTGTATTTCCTTCAGGTCACCCAGAAGGGCAACTGCAATCACAGTTCCTGAGCAAGAGCAGCCCGGTCTCTGGCTGGGACGCGACACCCACAAGCGCGGATTAAAGCTGAGCTCATTGTCTTGGAAGTTCCTACGTCTTCATCTTGCAGTTCGTGGATCTTACTAACATTTCAGGGTAGCGTTAAATAAACTTTCTAAGTTTCTATTGCCCTCGCGTCTCTCGCAAGAAGCACGGCTAAACTCAGGCACGCACCAGGCACACGGAGAGCCCTCAGACAGCTCACAGGCTTTCCTACACTTAGTTCCCGGGGCTGCCTGGACTACCGGGAGGGCTAAATTTACCCCCGGTGTAACTCCAGTGAAACTGATGGACTCGGACCACAAATGAACCTGCCTTTAGGACGACCACTGTTGCAGCCAGCAGCCGGTGCTTTCCAGGAGCCAGGCAATTTATTGCACCAAGGGCTTCGGCTGAAACAACCATTCCCAGCTTCTCTTTTGTTGCCTGGAGGACACGGGCGGCCGGCTACCAGAATGTAATTAGAGCACAGATGGGAAGGTAGTAAAAAAGAAAAAGCTTCCTACTTAAGGCAGTGATTATCATTCCATTGTGGGATTTAAAACTACGTAGACAATTTTCAGCCCATGTTCCCGTACCCACACCCATCAAATTAGACACTCACCTGCCTGAAAGCAAAGCAAATCACGGTGTATGAACACTATACAACCTGAAAACTTAGCAGAAATCTTTTACCACTAATCAGAGCTGATCTTTACTGACAACAGGGAACTATCTTTCAGGTCAATCCCACAGAAGTCAAGGAAAGCATGGTCAAAGAAGTAGAAAAAGCATTTCACTTCTTAGTGATGGATTTAATTAGACCTCCTTGCTAAGGCTGTACAAAGCTTTCTTGCTGCCGTCTGCTTTGTCCTTTCCTATACGGTCTTCCTCTACATACATTCATTTTTCTAACAACTGATGCGGATGATCATCCTTGTTTTGTTCCTTTTTCTTCAAAGGATTATAAGAGATTTGTCAAGCCACATGCCTGGGTAACATGCACGCAGATGACTTCCCTTTTCACTTCTCAAAGTTCTGCTTTTCATCAGCTTTTTACACCTTCTAATCCGTTCTTTTTTGTTTGTTTTACTCCATGTGGGTGTACATATAACATACACCAAGGAAAAAGAATTCAGCTTATGTAAAAGGTCACAGCGGTATTGAGCTGAGTGAATTGGGCAAGTTTCAGAAACGGAGAACATGAGTCCTCAGGAGTTAATGTCGCACTTTAAGGAACGGATCCTATAATTCTTCAGATAAAGCCTCATCCAAGGGTTTCAGCACTATACTAATTGACTTATCACGATCAAGAGTATATCACTCCATGAAAGGAGTGGCAAGAAAGGAAAAAATATAAAATAATTATTCTGAATCAAGATGTTCATGATGCATTTGATGAGTCACTCATGGGACCAACTGCACATTTTGATTTTCTCCTTTCTTCTTCATAAGCCTCATAGCACATTTACAAAGCGTCAGTTATAAGCTGCATTGTACCGAGATAAGCAAAAGGGGTAAGGAGGAAGGAAAGCAGTAGAAACGTAATGTGAAGCAGTAAGTGAAGCACCATTGGTTCACCAAAAGAAGTAGCTACAACTTCAGAGTCTCCCGCTGGTCGGCAAAATGGATATGGAAATCTGAAGCTGTATCAGATGTTTCTGATAAATACAAGGAACCAACGCAAGCACGACCAATTCCTGATCTTTACCCTTTAACCCTGAAAAGACATTCTCTATTCCTCCAAAATCCCTTACCCACAGATTTAGGCACGAGGATTTTAAAAGCACCAGCATGGAGAGCAGCATGCCACAAAAAACAGTGCTTCCACCCACACTCCTGCTCGCGGAGAACCACCCCACTTGGCTCTTCTTGGCTCATATTACTGTAAAGGAGATGAGACTGTATTTCAAGCCAGCAGAATTACAGGATGCTGGCAACTAATTTGCAGGCAAACAACTGAGCTGCTGATTTCTTCTGGCTGATTTGCAGCAGCATAGAGGAAGATTAAAAAAAAAAAAAAAGCAGAGGTTCACTATGAGCAATATATTAAAAAAGAAAACCATTTTCCCATTATAAATAGGCAGCACATCCCCTGTTCCAGATGTGTGCATCCTGGAAGAAAAATTTAGATCTTTTATTTAAATCTGGATGTCTCACTCATACCTTTGCACAACCACAGGGCTCAGTCCTCCAAGCACTTTGCCAAATTGAATGGCACTACATGTCCTTGATTAGGATGTTAAGTCTTTAGTCTTGATGTTATAACAGCTTTTAATAGATTCAGATGGGTCAAGCCCTATCGTGCTGAGCAAACTAAACTCTTCATGCAAATTCTTTTTACATCTGAAATGGAATAAATGTTGAATTCACAAAAAAATTCACACGTATCGTGACTGATGACTAAACACAGCCCTATAATTATGCACACTGCTGCAACAGCTTTTTTATTCTTGACTACACAGAATCTTTCTGTGCTGTGTTAACACAGAGGGCTTTTTAAATATATGTCAAATTAGATAAATCATGCAAAAATCTTTTTATTACTCTAGGATTTTGAAAATGCATATAAACCAAGAATACTAGATGACATGTCACACAGGGAAATGGCACACTAAGAACAAACATACTGAAGAAACTGCCTTCTGTCCTCCCACTTGCAAAGTAAGAAAAAAAAAAGAAGAACATCTGGTATAAAATCCACCACAGATCTCATGACTAACTTCCCATTTCAGCTTTAAAAGAGGGTTGAGATACCCTGGAGATGGGTGCCAAAAAAAATCTGGATTGAAGTGTAAAGGAGAACTGATCTCTGTAAAATAGAGATCTAACACACGGCTCCTTTAGAAGGATGAAAGTTTTCTCATCGACTTAGACAAAGCCAGGACTCAAGCCATAGTATTTCAATTTGCATAAATTTTTAGAAATTAAAAATGTCTGTCCGTCCCAAACATTTTTTGTAATAGCCAAGATTCACTGACACATGATGTATAGGCAGAGGTCTCATTAAAACTGACTGAGTTTAACACGCATTAGTCTTACATATCAGAAGAAGAATGATCATGCTCTAGCAACCTGGAGGGTATTAGCACCAAGTGCTCAAAAAAAGCAGGTAAAGTAGATGCTATTTCAACAATAATATAAGAAACAGATGGCCGTGACAACTCTGCGTCCTTTCCCATAAGCAAGAACCTGATCCCATGGCTAGCATCTTCTTTCAAACTTGGCAGGTCTCCCCTGCACCTCACAGCAGGAATGTATCTGCCCCTCAGAGCTGCTTGGGGCTGGGGCTCCCCAAAAGCTTCCTGCTAACCACCCTAACTGCCAAGGCACCACGAGCACTTGGCAGCTCAGCCCCTCCTCTGAGGATTCCTGATCGAGAGAAAAAGAGTGCGACCGACGCAGTCAGGGTTGATTTGTGCAACCCCCCGGCAGCTTCTCGTGGTGTAGCTTCTTCATCAGGCACACAGCTGGAACTGAAAAGGTGCTCACACCGATGAAAACCCAGAGTCCAGCCAGAAGACAATACTGGACCTTATCAGCAAGCAGTTTTGTAGCTTTCTCAAGACAGGTCAGCATCAAGAGGTGCGATAAGTCCATGCACCAGAAACAACTGTGGTCAAATTTGGCTCGCTGATGATCCTCTCGGTGCACCTTCCAAGGAGATCATGCTGCCTCGTGTCATCTTTCAGACATAGACAGGGGATTAAAAAAAAAAGAAAGGCTCAATCAAACACACAGTACAAGGGTACAGTGAAAAAGCTGTCTCACATCCTGGAAGAGGATCTGTTCAGAGAGGAAGCTGGCTGTTCCCGATTACTGAGAGAAGCAACAACTCCTGGCTCCCTGTCACATATTCATGCCACCGGACAAACTTCTTGGCTGGCTCATTACTAACTGAAAAATAACAGAGGAGCCAGTTCATGATCAAGATTTCCCAAGCTAAATCCTCCTCTTTGTTACACCGATTTGACTCCTGCCAGGGCTACAGCCGATAGGAAGGAGAGGTCCTTGTCTTGCCCAGTGCAGAACTTGCATTGTGGGGAGTAATTAAGATGTACAGATGAAAACATTTGAATTGGTATGAAGCTGCCAAAGAGGAGAAGACTGCCCTTTATCATCAATGCATTCGATATTTTGATTTAAAAAAAAAAGGCGCACAAAATATCTGCAACTGGCCAGGCAAATCTGAGGTAGAAAGACACAGTTTAAACTTCAGGGGCAGAAAAATAATCAATGAGTCTTACAAAAATTGCAAATGCAGAGAGACCTTTCATTCTAGTAGGTCTGTAAAGCGCAGCTGGTTTTAACTTGGCAGTTTAGCTTCTGCACATTAAAATAGCCGTTCTTTCCACTGTCAGAATTGGCCACGCTTTAGTTTTTGATTTACAGTTGAATTCCCCTGGCCCATTCCCATTATCCTCAGCAGGACTTTGATGGAATTTGAAAATTCACAGCAGCATAATCACATCGCAGCGCTGCTAAATGGTTAGCATTTTATTAGCTATCATCAAACAAATAGCTAGGCCTGCACCGTAAAGTATCGCTGGGCTTTTGCAGAAACGTACACTTGGCCCTGGTCAAGCCTGGTATCTAGGAGGAACGTTGCTCCTTGGGCAAGGTCTGGCATGCAGCACTGAGATATCCAACCTGCATCTCTGATGCTTTCAGAGACGCCTGTCAGTAACCCAAAGGCACGTGATGTGGTAAGGCTGAGTAGAGGATTACAGCTGTCTTTTGAATTCCAATAGGAGGCAAAAAAGCAACGAGCTGAACAACAAAATAAAGCTTTGCAATTTGCAGCCTGCTTTAGTTCTCTATGCCTACCATTAACATTTTAATCATTACTCATACGATCAGATGCAGGCAGCATTGCAATACTTTCCATGTCTTACTAATCCAGTTACAGCTGCTCTGGAAGGCTGTGGCAGGCAGCTTGACGAGCATCTGAGACTGGCTTTGGATTTTTATCAACTGTATGAACATACAAGGAAGAGTTATGCACAACAGGCTCCTGATCACAGTTTCCAAGGGCAGTATTTTAATCCAAGAATCACTCTACCCAATAAACTTTTGCTAACCTTAAACACATCCTTCGTCCTTCCCTGTATTTGGGTATCACTTACTCATCTGAATACACTGCTGTAAGGAGAAATACCTTTCGGGAGACCTGGGTTCAGAGACACCCCTGGGACTGAACCGAATCCGCCAAGCGTCAGGCTTGTCCCAGCGAAAATGCAGTCACACGCTGCAGAGCGGTGTCTAGGAAGAAGTGCAAATAGCTTCTTGCTGTATTCAGCTTTTCCATCTGCAAGACGTATCAAGTGAGCAAATCCCACCACTGCACAAGCGCGCAGATGAAAATACAAGAGCAGCCCTTAGACTGACGCATCGGCTCTCAGCCGCTTCGCCAACACAAAACTGCCTGAGGCTTCAGCCCGGGCCAGCGGGACGCGGGCTGAGGTGCTCTGAAGCCTCACTGCCGCGGTCAGAAGAATACGCACCTCACTCAGCACAGAAATAATTTTGTGAATTCCAATTTTGGCTACACCCCCGTGCAATGAGAAATAGATTATTTCCTCTGTAAGCAACATGATTCTTGGAGAAGATCATTCTCCTGTTGATTTGCTGGGATCCCCCTTCCAGAGCTACAGACCTGGCCCAGGGGCACACCTGCTGCCCAAAGCGGCAGCACGACTTTTTGACTCCCTGACAGGCCCTCTATCACACGAGACGTCTGTTGTGTTTTTCCTCCCTCCCCCATCCCCACCACCTTTAATCGTTTGACTTTCTTCATTGCCAAGCCTGGCAATGTACTTCTGCAGCAAGAGCTCCAAACAAACATCAGACACAGCCTTATGCCACCAGTGATGTACGATGAGTTTCTGCAAAGGCCTCGGGGATACGTGGACACAGAGCAAATTTTTGAAAGAGAAGAACTGGAACCAGAGCTGTCCCCGAGGAGTGTCAATGTGTATCACGCGCTTTCCCAAGTGAAGGGTGCTTGCCAAACAAACAGCAACGCTCCCGTTGAATACTGGAACCAAGTTCCCCAAGATCCCAGCATGAACACACGGATCTTGATGCAACTGTGGTTTTAGGGGGAAGATTATTCTGCAGTGTCTTGCTTCTTCAGTAGGAACCATGCATGCCCTTCTTTGAACTCATAATGTGCAGTAAATATTGGTATCTTTTAAGTCAGTTAGTATATTACTCCATAACATTAGGATGGTCTGTGTCAATTCTCCCACAGTGAAACACCCTACACATAATTTGTAATTGCTAGTGTAATTTCAGGGCAACATGGGTGTTGCAGAGCATGAATTAGCTACAGAATAAGGCTTTTTCCTGTGGTGCACATCAGAATTAGATTAACTCTAATTCCCTCTACATGTAGGAAGTGCACTGCTTGTTCTCAGAGACATTTTTCTACCCCCAACCAGGTCAGTCCTGTTATATCAGAACACAGTCCTTCCTCCTAGGGTTGCAAGGACTGCATTTGGCACAGAAATTCTTGGCTCTATCATTCTCAGCTCTCTGGTTGTTAAATCAAAATAATAATTACTTGGTTTTACTTTGTAACAGAATTAGGAGGATTTAAATCAATGATAATTGTAAAGTGTTCGGAAAGTACAGTAACAAAGAACCATTTAAGCGCTTTGAGAGATAGTCAAGTGCCAAGTTCATTTGTATGGTATTTATATACATCTTCAATACCATCTGTATATTCCTAATGGCTATTTTTTCCACTCCAATAGACAAAAAAGAATATTTCCAGCCCTCCTCCACCCCGAACTGCAATATTAGTTACAATCTCTACCTATCTACTTTTGTCAGATATGCCCAGAGACCCCAATCAACATTGTCGCCTCACCAAATACGAAGTACAGAAGCAAGCATAGATGGCCAAAAGCACTTTATCGTCCTAGCAAAGCAACGTGCCTGGCCAGAGATGAGAGAGACTGAAGAGCAACTAATGTTTGTATAGTAGCTAATGTAAACAATAACTTTCCTAGAGACGTTCATATCTTTGTATCTGTAATATTATATGAAACCAAAGCCTCTCCTAGAGTGTTTCCAGGATACTTGGCATTATCCTGCTGTCATAACTAGGGCTCCAGTCTCAAGATCTTCATGCTGAGTTTAAGGCAGGAAGAATCACAGCCTGAAGAACTTCAAGATGAGTTGACGAGCTGTTATCTTCCCTCCTCTTTCTTCCTCAAACACTTGGTTTTCAAAAGGATTCACCCAAAGTGCGTGCTCTCATCTGGCAGCTAGCAGACACTCCACTAACTTCAGCTGAAGATTTGACTCCAAGTGTGGAAAGGTTTCTCCAAATGTGGGGTCTCAAGAGAAGGAACATTATCACGTTGAAAGAAGGCAAGATGGTGCTGGAAAGATGACCTCGTCAGAAAGGGAGCTCCCTTTCCTTCACACGTAGTCCAGTGACTGACATGGCATTAAGTCAGCAGTAAGGAACAAATCCTTGTTTTACACTGCGGTAGCAATGGGTGGCAGGATTAGCGGCCAGTTAAACTATCTACAATCCAAGAAATCACAAAGTGGCTCACGTGGCTGCTGCACATTTACTTACCCAGAGCTTACAAACCGTGCTGCTCTTCCGTGACCCGCCAACTCTTTTTTGCGTGCAAAGTTGGCATGGGAATATAAAGCGATCTTTATTTATGAGACAGAGGGCTGCAGAGGGAAAGGGAGAACAAAGAAGCTTCCTTCAAATAACTATTCTTTAAAACAACTCCAATGCAGTAAAAATAAATAAATAAAACTATAAGGCAAAACAGAAATGTGACTGATGAAGAAAACATAGCCTATGGGTCAGTACTCCAGCTACCTCAGTTCCTTGCTCTTCAACATGACCCAAGAACAGCAACATTGCAGAATATATAAAAGATAACAACAACAAATTAACACTACAGCCAGCCTAGCCCCAGAATGCCCAATTTTGCAGTTTTTAAACCTCATCTACATTGGTCAAAAAAAACCCCAAACCCATACACAACTTCCAATATATATGCTTAATCACTGCATCTTATTGTACAGAGTGCAAGCTAACCACACTGCCATGCTAGCATGAGTGTGGATGGCAAAGATAAGAGTCTGCAATCATTATTAATATTATTTAGAAACTGCTTCCCCACATCAATTTTCCAGCTAATTCTCTGTGTCTTTTCTTACACATTTCCTTCCCCTCTCCACACAAGTTACCAACTTCAGAGCAGTACCTGAACTGCCGAGAGAAATGGAGGATTCTAAACTAAAAATCAAAGAGCAGAATCTCAGTCAATCAATCTCCTATGCCCTTGACAGCACGTGGTATGGACTGCTGCAGAGGAACAAATGCTTAGCCTGGTGAAAAGGAAGACGAGGACTTGGGGTTTATTTGCATTCCTTCATCTCAATTTGTGGCTTTTGGGGGCATCGGCTATTCACTTAAGATGCTGAACTCCTGTTTTGAATTGCCTCTACAGTTTCAAGTGAGAGCATGATCTCTATAAAAAACAGCTGTGAATAAGGTGGTATTAATCTAGCTGACTAATAAGATGAGGGGATGAAAGAAGAAACAAGAGGAGCACCTTTCAGGGAGCAGTCACACACAGACACACATCTCCTTTGGAGTAGCAGCAGATGCCAAGCAACCTGCAAAAAAACCTCCCACTAGATGGGGGGAACCCAACAATGCAAAGTCCGAGGACATCCTTAGTGAGACTTACTCATACTTTGCAGTAAAGAGGCTTTTGAGTACAACAGTGTGGTCACAAGCTGTGTAGAAGCAGCCCAGCCTTTCCAGGACCTCAAGGTTGAACAAGGCACTGGCTGATTAAGTCACAGGGAACAACTTGCTTCAAAAAAAAAAAAAAACAAAACCAAAAAAACTGACTCAAGATTGAATCCATGGCAAGAAGCAAGACCCCTCACTACCCGACACAGCAGCCCACCAAAAAAATGCTCCATCACAAAACCAAACACCGTAAACCCCTTCTCTAAGGGCTGGACTGTGCCGCAATGCAAAGAAGGGCATTTAATTGGGAAATAGCACCACCTGGTGACTCCTACTACTAAGGGAGAAGGAAACAATCGGCTTGGCCGTACTGGGACAAGAGCAAAGGAGAAAGGAGCACTGGCTAAATCGCTCAAGTGAGTTGGGAACCAAGAGCCTCGGTAAGGAGGGAAAGAAAAGGAGAAAGGAGCACTGGCTAAATCGCTCAAGTGAGTTGGGAACCAAGAGCCTCGGTAAGGAGGGAAAGAGGGTTGCATGATGGAGTTACAAGAACAGGACAGGTGGGTGTCGTGGTTTAGCCCTGGCCGGCAGCTAAGCACCACACAGCACTCGCTCGCTCCCCTCCACCGGTGGGATGGGGGAGAGAATCAGAAGGGTAAAAGTGAGAAAACTCCTGTGTTGAGACAAGAACAGTTTAACAGGTAAAGCAAAAACCACGCATGCAAGCAAAACAAAGCAAGGAATTAATTCACCACTCCCCATGGGCAGGCAGGTGTTCAGCCATCCCCAGGAAAGCAGGGCTCCATCACGTGTAACGGTTACTTGGGAAGACAAATGTCATCACTCCAAAAGTCCCTCCCCTCTCCTTCCTCTTCCCCAAGCCCCTTATATTCTGAGCATGATGTCATATGATATGGAAAATCCCTTGGGTCAGTTGGGTCAACTGTCCTGGCTGTGTCCCCTCCCAACTTCTTGTGCACCCCCAGCCATCCCGCTGGTGGGATGGTGTGAGAAGCAGAAAAAGCCTTGACTCTGTAAGTGCTGCTCAGCAGTAACAAAAACACCTCTATATAACAAAAATATCTCTATATTATCAACACTGTTTTCAGCACAAATCCAAAACATAGACCCATACCAGCTACTATGGAGAAAATTAACTCTATCTCAGCTGAAACCAGGACAGTGGGACAGACGGAGACGGAAAGAAGAGTGCCTGAGCACCTTCCCTTGGAAACACAGGCATCTCCCACTGCTGTTACCACCTTGGAAGCCTCGTGTGACAACAAGTGGTGTGAACGTAGCAAAACCAGCTGCAAAGGGATGCCCATGTCCCACACATAAGTCACTGTATTAATGAACCAAGAAAGGAAAAAACCCAAAACCACCCAAACCTGCACAGTATCAACAATGTGGTACATCAAGGAGGGATTTTTTTAGGGTTCATTTTTAGGAGACCTATAGCTGTGGGACTTTATAGAGTTACTACCATCCAAACAAGATGGTGCCTCTAATTGCCTTCTACTGATCAATGAATCATAGGATCCTCTTGACCAAGGCATAACACAGCCCAGCAGGTAAACCTACCCTGCCAGATGCCCTGTAAGTGACAAGAAAGCGTATTATCTCACACTCCATGATATGCTATCCCACCAGCCCAGTTCATCTTAACAATCTCTCCCTGTTACTGGCTTGCTGATTTCCCGTTTGAGCAGCACCACAGACACTCAAGTATGATCACTGCCATGTTCATCACTTCATTTTTCAGGTGAAAAGGAGAAACTAGAGCCCCAGTTTACCATGGGAAAATTCCTACCATGGTGCCACAGATGGGTGGTGGTCACCACTCATTCCCCCCAGCCTCCAACAAAGTAGGAACCAAGAACAAACTTAGCAGATCTCTCCAGCATGTGAAACCTCAACAGGGAGGAGCTAAATAAAGCTGAAGTAAAATAAAGAAAAATTGAAACTCCTGCTTTAATGCCTATGAAATTTTACTGAGAGCAGTATCTGATTTTGGAAACTCAAATGGTCAGAGTTTATTTTCTGGACAAACTTGGGAGATCTTTTAACATCCACACACTGTAATCCTTTTCCTACCCAGTCCATCTCAAAATACACATACAGTCACAAAAATCCACTTGACGTACTACTCTTCACACAGATAAATTCCTATTTAAAATACAGTAAAAATATGTGTGAATAATATCTGCTTAGGAATCCTGGTAATTGGCCCTGAACTTGAAAAATTAAGTAAGGGATAAGTGTAAGGAAGTAACAAGTCCCTGTACCTCACATTGTCAATGATAATGAGTACTGATTGCAGGGGCTGTTATCTCTATAGGCCATATGCACACACACCAGCGTAACAATCTGGTTAAATATAATTCATCATCATTGTGCAATGCCATGATCAGAGAAACTAAATTCAATTTTCAGACTAAATACATAGATAACCTGAGGCTTTCATAGTTCAGTAGACACGTTAGGCAACACCATCCTGACAAATGTCTTTTTTGAGTACAGTTTGGCAGCAAAAAGTGGGATAAACAATTCTGTGTTATTCTTTCCAAACCAAATTATTTTTCTAAGTGAACCTTCCCCACATATATTTGTAGCAGCTGAAACTTTCAAAATAATTGTATGATGAGGAGATAATCTTTGATCTGAATTGCTGTTTGACACAAGGTTCTGTTCATACTCTAACACTCTGTCTCTTCCATTGTCAAATTCTATCATTAGGGGCCATCATTTCAAAATACAGACTTGCTAATGTCACACGCTAAATGAGAAGGGGAAAAAAAATTATATACCTGTCCTCGCACAGAAGACATTCCAAATTTTCCAGTCAGTCTGGAATTGATAATGCAATCTAAACTTTATAGTTTCATCTTACAGACTGCCTACAAATCCCAGCCTGGGTGAAAACTTCATGTTTTTCAGCTCAGACGCTCAAAGTCGTTTTCCTTCATTGAAAGAAGGCAGTGGCTCTTACGCAATCAACTACATGTGCATCAACTAGGTACAGCATTTGAGGAAATGTCTCTTGGTGTTCCATTTACTATTTCAGTAATATAAAAATCATCCAGCGGCTGCCTGGAAAATTTGTAAGAGGACTGAATTACCTTCAAATTTGCCCATCCAAGCTCAGTAAGCAACTCAATTCAATGTTCAGACATTCCGCTCTACCTCACCTGCAACTTATTATTGCATTTCATACCAAAGAGGGGAAAAAAAAAATCCACATAAATTATGAGTGCCAACTGAAACACCAGTTGAAAACTTCAGTCCTGAAGAAAAGAAAGCCGGAGCCTTTCCCTCTTGCAGCAATGGGTGACAGAGAGGAAGGAGGCAGAGTTTCAGGGGGCATCTATATAAAGACATTTCCCGTAACAAACAGGGACCAGCCTCACGGCCCCGGATCTTTGCTCCGAAATTAGCGGAGCCCTAGTTCCGGGTATGTCACCTACCAACAACCAGAGGCAAACGACTCTTTCTTCCCTCTCCGCTGGCCGAAGGTGGCCAGATGCCAACAACCTCAAGCGGCTCAGGAAATGCGACGCGGGTAGGACAGGCGTTAAGGATTTCGTTTGGGTTTTATCACCAAAAACTCTGCCTCTGCTTATCAGTTCCTTTTCAACTGATACAACAACATGTAAAATCAGCAGTCTCCAATGACCACCGAAGGTCTGAGGCAGTCACCTTTTATCAGCAGCCTAAAGGTCCGCCAGCTGCTAACAGCATCTTCTTTACTCAGGCTGCCCTTACAATTCGCCAGCCCTACCGCAGCTTTTGGAAACCTGCGTTCATTGCCCTTCCAGACACATTAAAATGTGTGCCTTCCCCCATGACATCAGGGGAAGGGGGCGAGCTGAGATTTACTGGAATTTGCCATTATTCGTTATCTACATTTAACCGTAGATAACATGTAGATGTAGATGATGCACATCTACATGGACATTAAATAGCGTCAAGGAGAGGTCTAAAATCCTCAAAACTGGGGGTTTTCATTTCCTGAACTGATGTGCAGGACTGGGAATGGACAATCAGAGGTTTGCGTAAACCTAAATCTATGTTAGAAATTTTTTCACCAAACTATCATGTTTAATAAACTTATAGTGATTTCATGTTCATTTCACCTATTGCCTGGATCTGAATATCCCTAATACAGTAAACATCACCACTTCTTTTAAACAGCATCGTGTAAGGACCCACCCAGTGCTTTCCCCTGCGTCACCCATGCAGGTAAACAGAAGAGATAACAGAAGCACAGTGATAATAAAACCCAAGGCTGAGTTTTTTTATCTCTGGGTTTACCGTATGCTGCTGTGAACATCCTGAGAGTAAAGCTATCTGCACCAAACAGGCTCATAAATGGAAGATGTTATCAGCGCAAGGCCGTAGCCCTTGAACAGTTGACTTCTTGAATGTTTTCACCTCCTGTTGATTTCAGCAGGAATGAAACTCAGCAGGTCCTAAAGTTGGTAGCAGGGAATTCAACTTTTTAAGGAAAAAACCTTTAAATGAGCAGGAACGGATTTTGTTGCTGATATTGTTAAAGGCACCTTCCTCTCTCTACCACAAAAATAACTAGGAAATAAGTATCTAACTTATAACCGACTCTCAGAAGAAAATTTGGAATCACCTGGCCGATTTTCTCATCTTCACTCAGAAACAGGAATCCAGAAATGGTCAAAAGCGTGTGGATTTTGCAAATCTCAACTGAAAACACGCTGGGAGCATTTCAAATGGCAATGTTAAACCATCAAGTTTAGTACATTTAAGGACATCTCCTCAAAGGACAAGAATAGCTGGGCTAAAAGATTTGATCTTTCCCTCCAAAGCAGGAGGAGGCTGAGCCACGCAGAGGGTATTGAGGAGTCCCTCTCGGGACAGGCTATTTGGGTGCTAAACACTCTTTCTGTGTTGTAGCCTGGGTGCTTGGGACCATGTGGGACCACGTCCAAAGCTCCTGCAAAACCCAGACACGGCAGAACAACAGGGACAGGGATTTTGGACAACATCTCAAGAGGCCCATGAGATCCCACCAGACCTTCCCTTTCAGTTACCAGATCTGCAACAGAGGGTTCTTGACTGGTCGAAAGATACAGTTTAATTTAATGCAATGTAAACAACAATTCTGCAGGTTCAGCTGGACAGAAGTGTTTTGAAACACAAATGAAACAATGCTAAGACAAAATTACAGCTTTAAAAGAAAAAAAAAAAAAGGAAACAGAAGGCCCAAACCAAGGGAGAGGTGGCAGGGTTTTTTCATCTCGCCTTATTACGTTCTATTTATTACTCTCTTCGCTGTTTTGTTCTGTGTGGTTTTCTGTTTCCTTATTCTCAGCTTCTCTTTCGCCTGCTCCTGCTCTGACCTTACCCGCTGTGTTCCCCATTCCTGCCCACCAGTCCCCCACAACGCTCCTCTAATGCCTTCCCTTGCTCCCTCACGTTCAGCCCTCCACTTCCTCCTCCTCCTCCTCCATTGGTCTCTCTCTTTGTCACTTTGTTCCTCCAAATCTCCTCTACACCAAATTTTACACCCCTTTTTCTAGTGGTCATCACTTCAACTATTCCTGAAAATCTTCTTAGGCTGCAGGGCTGCCACTCTCCTTCAGGCAAACTTTTTTAATTTGGACTTATTCTTCAGGTGCCACAGGTTTGTTCTCTCTCCACACCAGCCTAAAGGAGATGGCGAACCTGGCCACGAAAATCCGGACCAACTTAATTACCTGGCCAAATAAAGCACCATCTCCAAAGAGCCTACCAGATGCTGAAAACCAAGCAGAGGTAAAACTGAGCTACTTTATCTGCTTTTAATGTTACATGACAGGAATCACTCAAGAGCTGTGTGAAGTAAATACTTAATTTACATAAACTTTTTATCTTAGCACTGTATCCAACTGTGTATGAAAGTATTTGCTGAGCTTTAAGCTTGGGATTCAATTTAGCCCATTCAGCAAAGGCTGAACGATATACCCTGATACACTGCTGAAGTGGGATTACCCCAGTGCTTAGAATTAAACACGTGCTTAAGGACACTACTCAAATTAGGGCTTCTATAACATAATCTTAAATCAGCGTTTATGTTATCTGGTTCTATACAACTGCCATTTTTGTGACATAAAACGTGCTCCAACTTTCTGTCTAACACCTAGGCATGCATTTATTCTTTTCAAGCACCCCTGCAGGGAAAAAAAAAATAAAATAAATAAATAAAATTCCAAGGGGTAAAGGGGAAATATCAAAGGACAGAACAATTGGATCTGAAGACTATTCACAAGAACTACACTCTGCTGCTGGAGTCACAAGAGTTGAAGACATTAAATGTGGGGGACAATCTTTCATTCCTTCCTTGACATTCAAGCAAACTAAAGACAAAACCAAGTCCAACTTTCCTTGAACTTTCAACAAGAATAATATTGTCCAAAAAAGAAAAATGCTGAATTAAGGGATAACATAAGAGAAAACCTTGTTTGTAGCACACTCAAGAACTGAATATCCTAAAAGTAAGATTGTCTGCATAGTATCACAAAGGTTGAAGTCAGTATGGATTATGCACTATGAAGGACTTCTGGCCTAAATGTGGTTGGAAGCTTCGTGTTCATATCAGCTTTAAGAAGAGATATTGCAAGTGTTGATTTTATGACTCTTCAAATAGACTTACTTTTATTTAGTATGCTAAGGAAAGAAAAAGAGGAAAAAAAAGAGAGAGAAAAAAAAAAAGAGGTAATGGGCTTCCTATCCAATAAATAGAATATATTCTTTCTCATTTCCCAAATTCTTCCAGGAATTAACTAACCATCAGATTTATCCAGCCACGAAGTGGAAGTGTGCCCTTGCAGACTGGTAGTGGGGTGCGTGTGTCAGTCAGAGGTGTTTTGTTTTTGTAATTAACAAAGACTGTCTTAAGCAATTGAACACAGTATTTGTTTCCACAGACTGTAGAAACTGCTTGAGATTAAAATTGTGACTGCGCACGGACAAACGCCTCTATTTTTGCAGTTGTAATATGCTTCTAACTCCTAAACTACTAACCATAGTGATCATGTACTTTCTCCCCCTTAAATCAAGCAGTTGAAAAATGAATTAAAGTCCCCAGAGCCAAGCTGAGCCTTGGTGTGACTCCACACTGTGTCCTCTCGGGGATGCTGCTCACGACAGTCTTTGGGAAGCCCGGTGATCCCGACTACAGCTTCTCTGTGGTGGCACACACCAGATGTTGACCAAACACCTAAGGACTCCTCCTCTGTCCCCGAATTCCCAGCGTCAGCCTCACCAGCAAGAAATGGGCATGTCGGGAGAACACAGGCAACAGCAATCCTGGAGACAAGGTACCAGCTACTGATGATGAGCGTAAGATAGAGAAGGCTAAAGCTACTCCAGCACCCGCTGTATCTCACGGGTCACCAGTGAGCATGGGAGGACATGCCAATGGCTTCAGACACATCCCATTGCTCAGCACAGCTTTGCTGATGAACCACTACACCCCATCGATACTTATTAAGTTTTGTTTGCTGCAGAATTAAATAGGCAAGAAAAAAATTTTTATTTTATTTTTTTTTTTTTCAAAATTAAACCCATTTTAGGAAACTTTTTAACTCCCTTTGATTCTGTAGACAGGCTTTAGAGCAAAGGAGAATCTGTCTCAGAGAGTCGCTAACTGTAGGTGAATTCCTGCAAGAGGCTGATACTTGTAATTTTAAAAGATTGCCGTTACAGGGTTTTTACAGTCCTCTGCAGTCGGGCCCGGCGGAGGCTGACCGGTCCAACCGGGACACCCGATGAGGACTGCAGCATCCTGTCACTCTGCTGACAAAGGAGGAAACAATAACTCGGGGACACAAAGTATTTAGTAGCTGGATTTCATGCACATGTACTTCCACATGTTGTCCAAATAAGAACTTACTCTGTCCAAAACAAAAAGTGCAAAACCGTAACTGCTCTACCCTCTCCTCCAAGAAATACAAAAACCACACGCTAGCTAGCATTTATGTTT
The DNA here is from genome assembly GCA_013400195.1 of Aramus guarauna. Lineage (NCBI taxonomy): Eukaryota > Metazoa > Chordata > Aves > Gruiformes > Aramidae > Aramus > Aramus guarauna. The sequence goes on from VXBL01006375.1 coordinate 220,033, forward strand.
AAAAATAGCCAGGCGAAAATAAAAAAACGTTTGTTCCACTGCCTGTTGTTCAGCTTTCACGAGCAACCCTGCGAGGCTGGAGACTGTAAATCAAACCACTGGCATTTGCTTACACAAGACTCTGCTCTGAGCCGGCCTCCCATCCACCTCCGCTGGCGGCTTTCTAAAGCTTGGATTTGTCTTCCTGCGGTGGTGTTCAAAAATGCAAGCATTCATGGGAAGGGTGTAGAAGATGTTTCAAAAGAAAGTTGAAATGTCTGCCTTTGCTGGTGTACTACAAGCTAAGCTGAGATGAAATTTAAAAAATTTCTTTCCACCTTGACCCTTACACCATTATCCAGTCTCCAAAAGGTAGGTAGAAGAAAAATGTCTCCGTGAGAATAAGAACATCTCTTATTCTCATTTACTCTGGGAGCGCGTGTGCCACAGCACCTTTTGCACATGAGCTGCCCCTAGGCTACAAACACGAGGTACCGAGGGGGACGACAAGCCCCAACAAGGAGCTGAGCAAGGAGCTGAGCTCTGCCCTGTCCAAAAACCAGGAGAAGGTCTAACCAATTGGTGTGATTAGCACTGGATGAAGGTAGGATTTTTTAAAAATATTTTATAATGCAGCCAATTATCCAAAGGAAGTAGAAGGGAAAAAATAAACCAGCTTAAATCTGAGAGCCACGAAGCTGATCAGAGGGCTGGAGCACCTCTGCTATGAGGAGAGTTGGGGTTGTTCAGCCTGGAGAAGAGGAGACTCCAGGGAGATCTAATTGCAGCCTTCCAGTACCTGAAGGGGCCTACAGGAAAGCTGGGGAGGGACTGTTTATCAGTGACAGGACAAGGGGTAATGGGCTTAAGCTAAAGGAGGGTAGATTTAGATTAGATATTAGGAAGAAAGTCCTCACTGTAAAGGCAGTGAGGTACTGGGAGAGGTTGCCCAGAGAAGCTGTGGATGCCCCCTCCCTGGAAGTGTTCAAGGCCAGGTTGGATGAGGCTTTGGGCAACCTGGTCTAGTGGAGGGGGTCCCTGCCCATGGCAGGGGGGTTGGAACTAGATGGTCTTTAAGGTCCCTTCCAACCCAAACCATTCTATGATTCTAATGTAAAGGTTAGTGACCTAAGCAGTTAGAAATATCAGGCCATGAAAACTAGATGGAAAAGACCAGGCTGAACACTAGCTCGTAATGGCTTTCAAAGGGAAAGTCCATCAGAGCAAGAACCTCGAGGAAAGATAGGTAGTGGCAAGCACTCCTTTTCCTCCTCCCCCAGCAGGCAGGGCCACTGCCCAGACTGCCCAAGGATGAGCTGTTCCCACTCATGTCCTTGTGCTACCCCTACAGAAAGCTCCAGGGACACCAGAGCGACCCACAACCAGGAGCTTCATCTATGCCCAGGGGGCTATGTACCACTCTACAGCCCTCCATGCCAGCTGCTGGGGGTCCGGCTCACCCACGGGGCTGCAGAGCTGGTGGGGAGCATCTGAAGCCACAACCCAGAGGAAGCTCTACTGCCCTGCGTGCCAGCCCCCATGGCATGGGCGAGGACACTGAGGAGCAGAAGAGGGAATAGATACTGAACTGAGACATGCTGCCAGCTCTGGAGACAGCAAATGATCCTTGCAAGGAAAATCCTTGGTGCTCCCAGCTTTACAGATGAGCTCCGTAAAAGAACCAAACCAACCCTGAGAAAGACTAAAATGCCAGACAGGCACACTACCTAATTTAGCCAAGGAAAATGCATCTGTTCCCTTTGATGTCAGGACCCAGTAGACCTGACCAGATGAACCCTCCCCGCTTCTCAAACATCTTTCCTAACCCTTTTGGAGGGTACCTCTGGGCACCACATGTTGGGCATTGGGCTGACCTCAGACACGGCTTGAGAATAATACGAGCAGAGGAAGCCAGAAACCTCCATGTGGAGGTGAGGATGATGGCAGGGAGGTCTAATCACAACTCCAAACTACAGCCCTCCATCAGCAGAGGCTGATGGGCCACTGAAGCTGAGGAGAAACAAGTTGCCCTACACTCATCAACTTATTTTCTGAGGCAGCACCTGAACTGCAGGGAAGGTGGGGGTCAACAGTGCCAACCTGCTAAAGCCAGCTGTGTTTCCTTTCAACACCCCCCTCAAAACCAAGGGGTAGGAAAGGAAGGAAATAGTGCCTGCCCTGAACTCATCTGAATGCGGACGCAGCCAGGAAATATGTCATCAACAACAGTCCCTGTAGGGTCTAACAGCCCTGCAGACTGGGCACGCGGCATTTGGAAAAAGGAGCAGAAGGGAGGCAAAAGAAAAGGTGGCTGTTTGAGAGCAACCAGAGCAGAGCTGTGGCTCCAGCCTCCCTGTAAATATTTCTCTGAACAAGGAGGTAGCCTGAGAAATTTCAGAAAGAACACGTCTCTCCAGCCTGTACGCTTGTAGAGTCTACAGCATCCACGTACTCGGCTCAGACCCAACCCAACACTAGCAAAATTTACCAGCACTGTAACTTATAAACACTACCCTGTGCAAAAGCCCTGCGGGTTGAGAGGCCTTTGCCCATGGCCAGCTCAGCAAATGCCCATTTTGCCACTTCCTTAAACTGCAACTCCAACTGCAACACACCCTATCAATAAGGCAAATTATCCCCTTAGGAGCAAGCCATACCATCAGGCAGAGTCTCAGAAAACATACTTTAAATGTAAATTGAAAATGGCTTTTTAATATGGCTTGACTTAAGCCAGTTAAAAGGAACCGTCTGACGAGGAGGAGAGGGGTTTCCCTGCCCCCCCCCCCCCCCCCGCCCACGTTTCTTGGATGCAGAGTTTCTGGTTGCTTCACAGTCTGCCNCCAATTCCACTTCCTTATTTTCATAGAAATAAAGAATTTACTTTTTCTCTCAGGATTACTGTAAAACAAGAAGTTTCATGATTTTTCAGCCAATACTAAGAAATCAAAAAGATGGACTGAAGCAAGGGGCTGGGGAAACCTAAAAAAAAAAAACCCAATGGGTAACACTATAAACAAAATAAATACAATTTGTGAGACAGTAAAACTATAACCTGCACATGATTTTTGGATGATAACCACAGCAGGGTCTCATTCAACAGGCCAGTTATAATCAGCATCTGGGACCTGAGAGCTGGTTATCCGTGGATCAGAGCCGATCACATACAGCTCTCCCAGCAACTGGCACCAGCCACCGGGTATTCTTTTGCTGCCCCGTTTATTAGTAATAACGGGCTTCCCCTTCAGAGGCTTTGCAGCTGCTGAAAGCAAAACCTGCTTCAAGTTCTGCCTTTTGCTGCTTCAGAAATCCATTTTCCTTGTGGTGCTGGAAACGAAAGCAGAACGCAGCCTCCACACTCATCTTTGCCTAGAAGGATGTTCTGGTCATAACTCAGGTTTCGGCTGGAATACAGTTAATTTTCTTTTTAGTAGCTGGTGTAGTGCTGCGTTTTGGATGTAGGATGAGAATAATGCTGATAACACACTGATGTTTTACTTGTTGCTAAGTAGTGTTTACACTAAGTCAAGGATTTTTCAACTTCTCATGCCTTGCCAGCGAGTAGGCTGGAGGTGCGTAAGAAGTTGGGAGGGGACACAGCCAGGACAGCTGACCCCAACTAGCCAAAGGGATATTCCATACCATATGAAGTCATATTCAGCGTATATAACTGAGGGGGGAGTTGGCCAGGTGGGGGATTGCTGCTCATGAACAGGCTGGGCATCGGACAGCAGGCAGTGAGAAACTGCATTATGCATCACTTGTTTTGTGATTGTTATTATTATTGTTATTTTCTCTTTCTTTGCTGTCCTGTTAAACTGTCCTTATCTCAACATATGAGTTTTACTTTTTTTCCCTTGATTCTCTCCCCCATCCCACTGGAGGAGGGAAGAGTGAGCGAACAAACAGCTGTGCGGTGTTTAGCTGCATGCCAGGTTACACCACAACACCTCGTCTATTCACTTCTCTAAGCAATCCCACCTAAAACTTTTGGAAGATATGAGTAAATAAAAAAGTTTTGTAGATACATTAGGAAAGCAGTAAGGCCAAGGTCAAGATGAAATCGTGCATTTTGTTCAATTCTGAGAAATTGTTTACCTACATATTTAATGTCAACATTGCAAAAATCTGATTGTAGCCATTTAAGTATTTTATAAATTAATAGGAAAAGGTTAGTTTAGGCTTCTGAACATACTTGTTTATTAAGAGAAAAGGCATTTCTCACTTGATATGTAACTAGATTTTCATGCAATATTTACAAACAAAGAAAAACAAAATCACAGGTCTCCTTCAGTATCCTGGCAAACCCTTCTTTTGAATGGCTAAGCAGGGCAATGGAGTATGGAAGTGCTATGTGCACACATTAAGCACAAACTTCAGAGTATTCTTCACTAAGGAAAAATACAAAGAAAAGTATTTGCCACGGAAATGAGGCATACATAGTCACACTAACCGTGTGTCTGGCTGTCTGCCTTTCAGTTCCCCGTGGACTTAAAATCACTGTCCAGTTTTACACATGATTTGATGTTTCACTACAATGCAAAGGAATAAGTGGCTAGGAGAAAGACATGGATGAGGGCTGCTTTGATGGAAAGGTTGCAATGATGGACACTTCACACCAGTGACTCCACAAGACAGCCATGCAAAGTCATGATTCAAAAATTTCTCTCATGATAGAGCTGCTTGTTTAAATAACATGAATAAGTAGATGATGAAACATGGGGGAAAAAAAAAAATCACTTGCCAGTCTCTCTTCTTTCAGACAGATATTTTGTGGACAAAATTTTAGAAGGAATCCATTTACTTTATCAGTACGATTTTCTTCTTTTCACAACCACCTTTGGTGTCTGCACTACTTTGGTCCCTCCTGTTTTGTTTTAGGCTACAGCACTGCAGCTGTTGATGCACAGACAGCTTCTGCACCTGTGTAGCAATACGGTCTTCAGTAGGGTGCTCATCGTACATGTGGACCCTCCCGTGCACATATCTAATAAGAAGAAAGTTCCTTAACTGGTACAACCCATCCAGGGGCACATTTTTAACAGCGGTACTCTTATTTGAATTGGGACATCTAGGCACTAAGAGCATTAGTAATGACAAACGTTTTAGAGTCAAGGAGAAATAAAATTGTTGTCCTTTACAAATACCAACACAAACTAAAAGACTCTCAGCCGTACACGTTCTGTGTATAACTACTTACACAAGAGGAGTGGGTGCTTTAGCTTTGCACTGAAAGGTCTGACGTGTGCATATGCTCTGCTGCAGGAATTTGTTCTCCATCCAGCAGAATCCAGAGCTTTACATTATCGTGACACAAAGATAAGAAAACCAGAGAGATTTTCTCCATAAGAAAACTATTATCATATTCCCAATTACTTTCAATACCAAACAAATCGTAGCTCAATTCCACAGCCTGCACGTGCAGACACTGCATACCGAAGCGCACGACATCATCAAAAGTAATAAAATGTTCTCCATACCTAGCAATTGGGATTCAGATGTGGAGAAACTCTTCAGGAAACCTCCTTCTCCTCCGCACAGGAAATGTCACTCCTTTTACAAATGTAGGCTTACCAACTTCTGACAGTATTTTCAGACTACATGCTAGCAGAATGCATGCCAGCAAGTGACTTCTTATGAGCAAAAAAAAAATGGAAACACAAGCAGGAAGGTTAGGAAACGAAGTCTCAGGCAAGGAAGATGTAAGCACTATGTTCGGGAAAAACTTTCTACAGTAAGAGCAGTTAACCTCTGGGGCATAACCCTGGGGAGAAGATAAGCCTTCATCATGGGTTTTTTAGGAACAGGTGACACAAACATATGTCAGGGAAGTTGTAAGAGGAGCTTTAGGGCCAAGGGACGACCTCTGAGTGTCTTCCAATCCTAACTCCTTCGGTCCTGTGATGAACAGTCACAACATAAAAATGTAATAAACAAAAACAATAGGAAAGGAGTAATGGAGGTCACTTTAGATGGTAGTTAGCAAGCCACCTCCCAAAGTCTGTCTGAAGGGCTGTCAAAGTTTCCTCAGGAAGTGACAAAGACAAGAAACTTTGCCTTAGTCCTAAACCTGGCAACTCTTCTGCGGTTGCCACACACAATTATGTCAGGACTTGGCAGAGAGTTGTAAATCGCTCCTCCAGCCCGCATAAAGAAAATGTCGGGAGCCAAGGCACATGGCACTCAGCAGCCACAGCCAGATTAGGAAACCTGGCAGCTGCACGCCCGGCCACATTTCAGCACCAAAGCACGGCTCAGGAACACACCAGCCCCCCCTCCATCCTCCTCTCCTTCACCACCTCAAGAGGGTACCCACTCAGGACAGAAACATCACCCAAGTCAAATGGGAGCCTCGCGTCCCATTTCATACGCACATTTCACTGCCTAAACTGAGCTGCAGCTAAAACTTGCTCAGCCCCAGCAGCAGGTGGCCTCTAACACAGCAACAACCGCTGTGAACAAACAACAGACTGGAACGAGAGACCAGGAAGAGTTTGGGGTGACAAGACAAGACTTGGAGCAGACACTCAAGCGTTTGCATATATGGAGATGAACACCTTCCACGTGCAGATACCTTTCTGCCCAACAGCGATAATTTACTGGGGGAAGTAGTTTAGGAGCAGGCTTGAGGCCACTTGCATGGCAGCATACTCAAGAGAGCTATTAAAATTGTACCTCCGTAGCTCTTACACCTAAGGCTGTGAGGCAGTGAACAATTAGGCCGGCATCCTGTTCCTGCCAACCCACCAGCAAGCTGGAACCATCTCTCCTCAAAGAGCACTGCCTTCTCAAATTCACGTGTAACAAAGCCTGCCTTCCAAACCGACTCACACCCAGCCTTTAGCTGCCCCAGATTTCCTCTCTGTCACTCTCTCACTGGTGTCTCCTTCCATATCTACAAACCCCACAACCATCCCTATACTCCAGGCTATTCCAAATCACTCCCATCACACCCAGAGAGTTTTAAAAACCTCAAGATACTCTGGAGGAGGAGGAGGAAGTGAAATGCAGATGCACAAATCCCAGTTTTGTTAGAGTTATGCTAAAAATGACAGGCCAGGTTCCTTCCTGGCAATGCAGGGTTACATCCAGGAGCCGATAACTTCCTCCCCATCACTACTGCAATGGCTCCAGGGCAAACACTGCCCTGGATTACTGCTCTGGCTTATAGGGCTAGCAGCATGGAGCACAGCTCTGGTTTCTCTATTGCCCTCTCTCCTCACCCTGCCATTTAGACCCTCTACAGCCGAACGGGGGTTTAGGGCTTGTGTAGAAACTGGCTCTGCAAGCATTGCACCAGCTGCAGTGTTTCCTCATTGAGGAATTCTGAGCTGGCAGGAAGAGCCCAAGCCCTGGCCCTTTGCACAGCTGAGGGCCATAGACCATCGGTGATCCCCCTGTCTGATTTACAGCCTAGGGTTTTGTTCAGAAGTGCAGAGGGATACAGGTTTACAAACTGATTTAATCCCTATTTCTAATAAGGATAGGAACTCATCTTGGGACTTGGACATGCCAGACTTGACTGATTCTCAGGGGATCTACTAGATCACAGAATGGTTTGGGTTGGAAGGGACCTCAAAGACCATCTAGTTCCAACCCCCCTGCCATGGGCAGAGACACCTTCCACCTGACCAGGTTGCCCAATACAGAACACAAGATACCATACAGAACAACCTACCAGGTCCAGAACCCACTGAAAAGACAACTGTCAAGATTCCTTTTGGTAGATTTGAAAACGTATTTTTTGAGTTGTCATCTAGCTTTCAAGTAGATCAGAAGATTAAAGCCTGCACTTGTTCACACACACAGCTATGGAGTTTCCCTGTTCTGGAAATCTGTCTGAACTTCCCGAGGGGATTGGTCATATGAAGGATTCCTCTCTTTTTCGGAAAATGGAGTGTCAACCTCTATGGTAAGCAAGATGTCTATGATCAGAAATAGACAGTTTTCTAGGATTACACCCTGATAAAACTTAGGAAGGAACATCTCGCTAACTACTGACTAGAACTACAGACACTTACCTCTTCCTAAGTGTTCCCACTGCCACCCTATCATTTAATGAATCTACAGAGTAATTGCACGCTCTTAGTAACACAGAGCTCCCTTATAGGTTTCTTTTCCTGCCTTAAAACAAGTAAACAATTGCCTTGCAAAACCTCCGGTACATTTTAATGTTACAAAACAGCAATAAATAATGGGCAAGAGGAATGTCATTCCACAAGACACTTCATCTCTACAAAATTACAGGATTTTCTGCTGGCAAAGAAAAAATAAAGTCACATCCACATACTCTACCACAGACTCCTCAGGTTTGTATAAACCACATTTATTTTGTCTCGATGCCATTTTAAAAGTTGAAGGCAGGAATTCTAACTGAGAAAGGAGGAACGGTCATTGCCAAATACTTTGGGTTGAACTCTCCAGTGCCCTGGCACCATGTCCTGGCACTTAAAAAACAAAACAGTACCCACTCCTGCTGGGATAAGTGTCAATACAAATCAGAGAACTGGCGTGTCTGTGTTTGATTGTTTTTTAAATCTTCAACTCCTTTGTACTGCACGAAAGAGAAGTCACTCTAAAATGCCTTCATTCGTGCAGCTTTGCTGAATGTTTATGGAGATACAGACCTAAAACCAGCCTAACTTGCATCTGATAATTTGAGATGTTTGATTTAAAAAAAAAAAAAAAAACAAAACAAAAAAACAATCAAAAAAACCACCTCTTTTAGTTGGCTCTGCTGGTAACTGTCAGAGGAGGTGGCTCTGTTCTGCCAGCAGCGTTTCTAACCGCTGGGCGAGTGAAGCTCCCTGCGAGCAGGGCAGAGAGGGGGCAGGCGGAGCCAAACTGCAAAGCTAAGCACATTGTTGCTCCAGATGTGAAACGCACACACGGGTTCGCCAAAAAACCAGAGGAAGAAAAAGCAACGGCACAAAGGTCGTTCCTGTAAGGGACCGAACGAAAGACGCTCTAAATAAATCCAGGCGAGTAATTAAACAAAGCACCGACATAAGCACGTAGGTGACACGGGGGCCGAGGCGCCCGGGAGAAGGAGCCACCCGAAATAAAGTCTCAGGGCGGGCAGCCCGCTGCTGCTTTCCCGTTTCGCTTCCCACCATTGTTGCTGGGGCTCGGTGAAACCAGCGCTGCGAGTGACAAGACCTCACAGCCTGCCGCCGGGATGGTAGGCAGAAAAACCCTCCCGGATCCCTTTCGGGGCTCCGGCACCGGACGGAGACCTGCCGCCGGGTCACCACCGCCTCCCGCGGCCGGGGAGAGCCGGTTCTCCGGCGGCGACGCCCCCCGCTTGGGAAGCGCTGGGGGAAGGGAGGGGGGGGAGAGGCACCCCCCAAAGAAAGCCCCTCGCTCCCCTCCCCACCACCGCCCCGTTACGCCCTTCTCACTTTAAAAAAGTTAAAAAACAAGACAAAAACAAAACAAAAAGCCCCACTAAAGCGTCCCCCCGCCCCCCCGGAGGCCGGTGCGCGGCTGCCAAGTCTCGGCGTGGAGGAATTCACCGCGGCCGAGCTCCCCCGCCCGGGACGGGGAAACGCGGCGCCCTCCGGGAGGTGGGTGAGGGGGGCTGAAGTGTTTCCCCTTGTTATCGAGCACCCCGGCTCCCTCAGCCCCCACCTGCGGGGTGTGGAAAGAAAGGGGGAAAGCGACCTCCCCGGCCCCCTCTACTCACTCCAAGCAGACACACTTTCAGCTCGCGTATCGCCATCATCTGCCCGGGGCCCGGCCGCTCCGCATCCCCCGACGCTCCGCCGTCAGCTCCGCACTACCCGCCCCCCAACACACACCTCCCGGGGCCGCCCCCGCAGCCGCCGCCGGTCACATGCGCCCGGCCCCGGCCCCGGCCCCGNCTCCGCGGCGTCGCAGGTCCCGTCTGCTGAGCCCGGGCCTGAGGGCGGGGGAACGGGTCGTTTCGTGGCTGGAGGGGGGAACGTGCTCGGTGCCGCAAAGGCTGAGCCCCGGAACGGGCTTGTGAGCGGGGAGATGTTGTGTAAATATCTGCTGCTGCTGCTGCTGCGAGAAGAATAATGGGTGAGGGGCTCGCATCCTGCACGGGACTGCACGTATGCTTAGTCCTACACACCATGTGTTGGTCTAGATACAGGATTTGGACTGCTTCGGTTGTGAACAATCTGCATCCATCTACCGTTTTGTTTATTTTTGTATTTTTTTTTCTTTTAGTTGGACTTACTATGTGTAGAAAACATTTAAAAGAGTAACTCCACTTTTACACAATCCTGGTAGTAAATATCTGTGTTTGATTAAAACGGTCAGCCTCAGGTTGAAAGTAGGGCTGCACCCCACACGTCAAAAAGTTATGCTAAATACTACATGGCAGCTAATGTTAGGACCGGTCCACCAAAATCAATGCGGGGGGATTTGTAACCACCGTTCCTTGCTCTCGTCAGCCAAAGTCCTAGGACTTACGGAGAAGAGTCACAAGGTATAACCCTAGAAAAGCAGAAGAGCATTGTCTGTCAAGTATTTTCTGTCAGAGCCGCTTTCTACTTACAGTTTGATCTTAATTTTTTTCACTGATGTATCAGGTAGACTTGCTAAAGGGAAATAAAGAAAATCTTGATTAGTCATTGCAAGATTACTGCCACGTCATTCGGAGCTTCCTGGCAATAAACTGTTATGGCGTTCATTATGTCACTAATTAGTTCCACGTTGGGTCCGACACTCCATTCTGATAGGCTGGAAGAAGATGTTTGCACTTTTCCAGAACTCCCAAATCCTAGGCCAAGGAAATGCTTGGAACAGAGCAGTTGTTATCCCCAAGGAGGAAAACACAAAGCATTTCTGGTGGAGTATCACAGCCTGTCAGAGAGTATCAGAAGAGAGAGATCAAAGGAGAGGCTCATTGGAGAGACGCTTGTGATTTAATTAAGCTTTTATTTTTATTTTTTTTTAGGACAATTTAGCAAAGAGAAACAAAACACAGCAGGTTTTCAGACAACCAATACAGAATATTGCTAGGATTCTGTCTGCTCATTGCCTTTCCACTATATACAACTTTCCACTTTTATACGATAAAGTCTTTCAATAAGCAAATAGGATACACCCACTGACATAGAACAATTGCAGTTTGCAATCGTAGCACAACCAATTTCAAGCAGCTTGACATTTCCGCCGGTAATTAATTATATAAATTGACGGGAGATACTGAGGATTTTTAAGGTTTTACACCATCCCGTTCCATCCTTTCTTTCAATTTTAAGTCTGAGTTAAAAGTTGCTCCTCTAACTTTGATTCAGACTTTTCCACTGTTGGGGGACTGAGATTCACAGACAGTGTTACGGTTCAGGATCACCTTTCCATAAATTCTTCTCTTTTTCTGTCACATCTTTAAACATTTCCATGTCTTTCATGTATCCCATTAGTCATCTATACCTTTTCTTTGGTCCAGATTTTCTAATTCTTGAAGTTTGGGAAATTTGGCTTATTGTACACGTGAAACGTTACATCAGCTGAATTAATTTCAGCAAGAAACACTTGAATTACCTTAGATTCTAATCTACATCAGATTGTGGATTACAGAAAGAGACTGATGAGTGGTGCACTATGTTCAAAGCTGTTCAGTGCCACAAGCACAGCTTGAGGGCTCGTCCATCGGTGAGCTCAGATGAAGCTACAATGATGTAATGGCAACGAGAGCATCATAGAACAGATTAATGCACTTTACTGTATGTGCCTTAACTTTCCAAAGCCTCTCAGTGCAGGCATGCACTAGAGTACAATTAATAAAGTTGCAGTTTGGGAGAGCACTTGCGTAAGCCTGTCCATTTTCAAGGCAGTAATACATCCCACCGACTTCAAAGGCGTGTAAGTACCTGCCTAATTGCTGCCTTGACTCAGTACCACCTAATACAAAACGGTGCCTGAGAAATCTGCCCAGGAAAGTAAGTCAGATTCCCATCTTTCTTCTTAACCGGGGAGACTTCTTCTCAAATACACAAGTGGTGAAACAGGAGCCCTCACTAAAAAAAGGTTAAAACCCTGACCTCAAAAGCTTACTTCTGAAGATAGCAAATAACTAATTAGCTACTTATGAACAAGCAAATTGTTTAAAACAGTAGCACGAAGATGACCCAGTGGAACCAGTTCAGGCTCAAACAAGGGGGGAGAGAGTGTTGAGGAAAGGCAGTTTTACTTGCACAGGCAAAAAAGTCTGAAGAGCCAAGCAAAAAAAGAACAACCAGAGGAAAAAATAACCTATTGTACTCATTTAAACAAACAGTCTAGGAAAAAAAAAAAAAGGAAAAAATATCTCCCAAAATTAGGGAGATAAGAAGAGAGAAAAACAACAATACAGACATGTGCTCCAGTATTAAAAAAAGCTAATGACGTTTGTTCTTCCAGGAACTGGCATAATCCCTGTGTTTGTCTGCATGCAAGACGCTGTGGTCAGGAAAACATTTTTGAGGAATTGGTCATGTTGCAGTGTTTTCAAATGGTTGGTTAAAAGCAAAGGAAAACAAGTCTTTGCATCCTAAAGGTTTTCTTTTTTTCCCTTTTGTACCATCTTATTCAATGAATAATTATAAGTTTTGAAGCAATGATTTACCTCACTTCTTTCTACCCAACTATATTTTTACATTTGGGAATTACAAAGCCAAGCAGCTTAGTTTTTCAGCAGCCTTCCTTTTGAGTTTCAAGTAATCCATTCTCTCCTCAGAAATAATTTGCTTCAGTTGGAGAAGGAACTGGAGGAATCAGACCATCCTTTAGTTTATTCTAATTTTATAGCAGTACAATTGCACTGATCTCAATTTAATTACTCCTTATTTTGAGAGATTTAGGTCCTCAGAACTGGGCTTAAGCCAGCAGCATGCAATCTGGCTCAAGGTGTTTCTGAGTGTGATAATTGGAAAGTTTGTTCAGGCCTGTCTCTGCCTGGAAATTCAAGGTAGTGCTAGTTGCCTTGGGAGGGTAGCATTGATTCATCCGTCACTTCTCTGGGTTTTTTGGATTTTTTGCTTAGCCAGCTGAAGCAGGACTACATTATCACTCACCCTCATTTTTTCAGTGTAACACCACTGATTTTGTGTAACGGAGGAAGGAAGACCAGGAGTGGGGAAGACTGGGTTATTCTGCTGCCTGCAGCATTGCCCTGCTGTGAGACCTGGGGCTGGGTACCCAGCAGCACTCTGTCCCAGCGCGTGCTCCTCCAGCAACCTGGGGCAATGGTAGCTGGGGCTGCTGCCGCCCTCCTCTTCGCCCCTTCCCACGTGTTCCTGCCCTGCTGTGGCTCGTGCTGGTAGAACGCTAGTCCTACATGTAAAAGTTTTCTACAGCCTCAGTCTCTTCCTCTCTAAAAATGCTGTAGTGGTATTTATCTAGCCTGTAGTGGTAGGAAACTGGATGCTTGTGAGGTGCTGGCAATGTTCCCAGGCTTATGAAGGCATCTGCCTTCCTCCTCCTGCTTTCTGTCTCTGGTGAGTGACCTATGCAGAGTAAGATCTGTCCAAGACCCTGATGTGTACCCAGCTCCCAAAACTGCTGTTGTCTGTCCTGAGCACCTGATGAGTTACTTCCTTTCTCCCACTGTTGCTTTCCCTCTTGATTTCTTGGCAAGCATCTTCCTCACACAAAAATGTTATCCCTCCTCTTCACTGGCAAGTTCAATCCAGGCCCTCCTACTGTGGGCTGCCATCCCAGCTTTTATTCCCAAGGCACGGAGCAGGAGGCAAGTTAACTCCACGCTGCCCAGGGAGAAATGCCTCTGCATCCCCTGGATGACATGAACGTGCAGTACTGTAATGACTGCCGCCACAGAAATTTTGCCGGTGCCTGCCCAAGGAACTGCCAAAATCTCTTAAAAGGAAAGCAGCTGCTGCTGAGCAAGCAGTTCTTTGAGCAGGAGGAGCAGCTTGCAGCTAAGACCCTAGATCCCATGTGGTTACGAAATGGCTAAAAGTCTGGAAGATGCTATTTTGTTCATTTGTTTACTCAGAAGGCTCCAGGGAGACCTTACAGCAGCCTTCCAGTACTTAAAGNTTACCATGAAGATTAGAAAAGGGCTGCCCTGGGAAAGCATCACGAAACTCCTGAGGTATTGAGGGCCTGCTTCCGATTTCAGTCACATAGGTCTTAAGCCACAGCAATTTTTTAACTTCAGTAGGGTTATTCCACTTTGTTTCACATAAAAAAGTGAATTAGGCCCTTCGTAACCCACTGGTTCCAGCATTAATGCCAGGAGAATCTGCAGCTGCCTGTTATTTCATTTTATTTAGCATTGCTTCATGTTTTAACATCTCTTGTTTGTGGCATTTTATGGTCCAGTCACTCCCTGCTGAAGAGAAAATCCTCTGGAAAAGGTTAGAGGGGAGTAAACCTCAGCAAGATCCTACTTGCAGCTTCACTGCCAATTCCTTTGAAAAGCAGCATTATTGCTGTTGAAAAAAACCTGGGAGTTGTTTGTATAAAGCTTACCGGCATGCTTCTTGATAGACCTTGAAACAGATGCACTCTTCCTTAAGTGCTTGGGAAAGATTGTTGGCAGTATAAATGTACGTTTGTCAAGAGGCTCAAATTCACTCTGCTGGTTTGCTGTTAATCCCCAGGGCAATCTCCTATCACAGGAGAATGCTATTGCAAAGTAATACAAGTTTTCTCATTCTTTGCAAATCATGTGCTACAACCCCAAGCTGGTGACAGCACTACATTTCTCCACTGTTTGATGGGAAAAGAGTCAAAAATGCTTTTTTCTTGTATCTGAAAAATAGAAACCAAGCTACAACTTGAGAACGCTACAAATACTATAGGCAATTAAGCACCAAGAAAGGACAAGAGCTAGCTAAAGCAAAATATTGGCTCAATTAAAAAAGAGACATTAATTGGCCTTAGATGGATTTGGACTGAAAGTTGGGAGTAGGGCTTTCCAAGGCTTTGGAAGATTTTTCTAACAGTGGCTGTCAGAGCAACAAATGAAAAGCAAACTAATTTAAAAGTAGAGCTTGATCTATGTAATAAGAAATTTCTGAGATTGCCTGAAATAAGACAAGGCAAGATTCGGTAATCCAATCAACATTTTATCTATATCGCTGAGTAAATCTGCCAGTCAACACCAACTGTTCAGGTTGGACATCAGGCCTGATGTATCACAAATGAATTAAGTTAGAGCTCTTTCTACTGGGACTGAAATCACCAGTGTATTTCATTTAGTCCAGCAAAATCCACCCAGCTGCTTCAGCCTGTATATTACTTATACAGGATGAATTCATACAATCAATTCCTGCTGGAAGCTCTGTATCCTATTATCAATCTCCATGTCCATATGAGCATTATGAAAATACTTACGCAAGCCCACAATGGTGGATGAGTCCTTTCCCATGTTACATTCCACACAAAAATATGCCTGAGCACGCACCTGCTTGCAATGTAAACAGCAATCTAAACAAAAGGTTGTTGCGATTTCACGTACCAAGGCGCAGTTCAAAACATGGGGCTCGCTGACTGCGGGCATTTGAGGTTGCAATTCGGTAGCGTCTGTAGCTATTGTAACATGTTTTGTTTTGCAGGTCCTCTCCTCGGGCTGCCAATTTTGAGCACAGTTTGAAAAGACAGCGTGATGATTATTGTGAGTGAGTCCATGGAGGTGACATGAACTCTCTCAGTTTACTTTTGGTGGTGCTGACATTGGTTTGGTCCATTCTTTTCATCCTTCTGGTATAGCTGATACCTTTTAGTTGCTGCTTGAAAAGGGCATGTAAAGATCAGATTCCCCAAACTAGATGTTGTCTAATTGGAGCGATCTCTACTTCAAAATGCAGGAAGAGTTTGCAGCAGGACAGCAACACCTTCTCGCCTTCCAGCAGGAGCAGCCCAGTGAGAGTCTCATTATAAATTACAACTGGATTTACCGAATTGTAATGCTGTTTCCTTCTAGCAGCGGTATATTCCACTGTACACTATTCTCATACAGAACAGCATAGTATCTAGTGGTTAACTTTGCCCAGTTTACCACCATTAGCTTTGTATGGGGTGAAGGAGCCTGTGTTTACTACCAAATGAAAAGAGGGCATCCACAATTCTCCTTTTAATTAAGCTTAGCCTTGTAAACTGTGAAAAGGATATTATATTAAGGCCAATGTTCTATTGCCAAGCAAGCAGGCTCCTATTGTGCGTATTGCCAAGGAGAGATAACAGGGCTCTTATACTGTCAGAAATTTGTCCTGCCAAGTGGGCATCAGGTTTGTCCTGATGTGACAGCCCACTGTGAGTGTACTGCCAGCCAGAGAAGGTTTGAACTTCACACTGATTTTTCTCATTAAATCCCCAGGAAATGAATGCACGTTGATAGGTGCTTCCTCTGGTTACACAAGACCCAAACAGGGATCTTTCAAACAAGCCTCAAATTAAAATTTTCAAATGAAAATGCTTCTATCCATCCTGGCCTTACAGTACCTCAGGTAATGAGCAGGGTGTCTGTAGCCAGCTTGTGGTGTCACTCCTGTCTTTTTGTCTGCATCAGTGGATCTGGATGTTCGTTATAAACAATCATGAGGCAACTGAAAAGGAGAAATTAAGACTGAGTTGTAAGCCAGGTGGTGACTGAGGAGACTTATGTTTTGGACTAAAGTCAATTCATTTGTATAGTTTTAGCAGTGAGAGGGTTCTTTGCACTCCAAACAGTGAATAGGAAAACAACAATCTGAGAAAGAAATCTCAGAGGGAGAAAAATTTGATCAAGAAATTCTCATCAATCTGAAAAATCTCCTACAGCATGAAAGATAGAGTTCCTATCTTTTTTTTTTTTTTCCTTCCTGCAATGACTAAAATTTTTGTGTGTTTGAATGATTCTAAGTCTGAGTTTGGGAGTGTGACCTCTCCTTTTCCCACCGCCAGTCTAAACAGTCCTGAAAAGCGGAGGATGTTTGATGTAAACTCCAAATCCTCTTCTGAGTCTATGTCTTTTATGAGGACAAGTTAACCTTTAAGGAAGCCTGCAGTTTTGTAAATTTTTGACCACACAAATTATACTTATGGCTGTTATGATGTCTATATTTTTCTTTTCAGGACAAGTCATTGTTTAATCTTTATTCAATTTCCATGTACATGAGTGGTAGTACTGCCTGTTTATGGACTTGAGAATTGCCACAGATAATTGCCACAGATAATCTGAGCTTGTTCAAACCTAAAAATAAATGTGAAGTATGTATGCTTTGTTCTGTAGGCTTTTGAATATTTAGTAATAAAATATTTTACAAAGGGGAAAAGTATGCACTACTTGATCAACAGCTTTATTTTTCTAATGAGAAGTAATGACATAGTAATCTCTTCAAATAAGCAATAACTTGTCAAGGCCTTGAGTACACCAACAGATGCTGATTACCACGACATAACTAAAAGCTAAGAGATGATCCCAAAGAGCAGAAATTGGAAATATGCACAATGCAGTGTATTATATCAGTCCAGATTTTTTACCCTCCCCTTCAATCATTTTTCATGATCATGATTTTTTCATCTTCTTAAAGATGATTGAACGGTGATGGGTGCATCAAGTCCAAAGACAAAGTAGGAGGCTCTAAATGCTATTTTTTAGAGCAGTTAAATGCCAAGTGAAGTTCTATACTAAGCCTGCATTCTAAGGGTATGCAGACATACCTTCACCAAGTAGCAGGTAGATCAGGAAAATACATCTCTCACCTTCACAGTCAGAAAAGTTTTAAGAACTGATGAGAATAAAAAATAATAGAGCAATAATTGGAAAGGTCATTTGTGAAGGTATAGTTTAAAGAGAACTGGCACTAGTTATCTGCAGTAATGGAGTCAGCAAAGTGAAGATCTATCTGCAGGACAACCTTAGAGAGAAGCTACCACAGTTGTAATCTTTCTAATGATATCGGGAGGGTGATAAAACAGGTTAGAGAATAATTAAATCTGGCACTCTGACAGAGATAAAATATTCAGTCAAAACCCAGAAAGAGTCAAAACTCTCATTTTGGTGTTAGGACACATTAAAAAAAACCCTCTTGGTTGAACTCTTCAAGTCTTGGTTGAAGTCTGAGTTTGAGATAGTCTTGCTGAAGCCAAATAAATCCTTTCAGTAAGACAGGTGGCTGGAATGGAGATGTGGTCCCCAGCCCCCTGGTCCAGGTGTTCCTGCAGTCATTAGCCAAGGGAGGAGCTTAGCCCATGAACAATTTGGACTTTATCTGAGCTATTATTGTTCACTGAACTTCAGGGCATGTGTCTTGACCGCAATCCCTTTTCCCAAAAAGCTCGGATGAACTGCACCTTGGTGGGACTATCCCCTTTGGCTCCTACACAGAGAATGGGAGCACTTGGGCATCTGGGTGACCTAGGTCGTAGCGCTTGCTTGTGGCTGCAGGACAAACAGCAACCTGGAAAGTAAGGAAATCAGACCTCTGGAAATAATAGAGGATTTGGGGAGCTGGATCTCAAAGGATGGGAGATGGGGAAAAACTGAACTCCCAGCTGGCTGTATCCTGCAGGAAGAGGAGGTAAACAACACCGTGTCAGTTCAAAGACTTCTATCCAAATGTGTGTTATCCCATAGCAATCGCAAGTTCATAACGTCTTACTTATTCCAACACAAGAGAGAGGACATCAGCATCCCTCTGAGGGGACACCTGTTCTACATCTATTCTTGGACTGGTCACCCCAAAAATAAGCTCAAACTGAGGGCTGCCTGGTTTGTTTATGTAGCCTAAGGGAAGCAGTAAAATAGGCAAGTAATTGGGCTCAATGTACATATGCTGTGTTAGTGGCATCTAAGGGGTAAATGTAGAAGAAAAAAGGGTGCAGAGATTTTTGAGGATAAGAACACATAAAGCCTATCTTAAAGCAAGGCATGCTGCTCCCAGCCCTATCTTTATGAAAGCTCTATCTCTGGATCAAAGAAAAAAAATTGCTCTAACAGCTTGTTTTTTCAAGATAAGCCAAATTTTCACTGCCTCTCCTCTAACTTGCGGTGGCATGCTGTACACTGCATGCTTTTCTGTTTGCTTACCAAAAGGTATCATGAGATAATAAATGCATATAAACTAAGCTTTCCAAGAGAAAGAATTTTTCCTTTATTCTCAAGTTCCTAATAGCCTGCAGTTTTGTTCCCTGACAATTTTGAGAACTGTAGAGATTAACTTTTAATGGGTAGGTGAAGGACACGACAGGAAGCACAACCATCACCTACTTCTTGCTGAGGCAAATTACAGACTAAACTCTTCCCTGTATATTTAATCTAATTTAAATCTTCAAGTACATTTGAGTGAAAGGACGTAATATATTATTAAAGCTCATCCATTAACCTATGGGTTAATAGCATTCATACTCTTAAAAAACCACAGTTGATAGGAAATCTTGAGAACTAAACAGCATCTATGGAATATTAATTCTCTATATACAGGTCTTGAAAAACAGCAGACTGTCTTTCAAAGTCAAAGGTAGAAAACCCTCTGTATCTGCACTGTTTCCTATACTGAATCCTTTCCAGCACTAGGGTCAGAGACAGACTCTTTCTTTTCACTCCTGTTAGCAGGAGAGTTCACCTTGTCCCTTTCTGCTCCTGTTTTGTGGGAACATGGGTCTTGCAAGCTCCCTTTCCTCCATAAAACTCTTTGTCATGAAACAGGGTATCCACAGATTTCCTTTTGCTAGTTTTCCTTTTATTGCAGTAAGCTGTCCTACCTCACACATGCATGGATTTTGCCAAGGAAGGACTTAGGGCCACTGTAGTAACATCATTTAGGCATTGAATACTGAGGCATTGAAAAATCACACTGGTACTGTAAAAGCAAGGAGAAAGCCTCTCTCCTCTGTCTCCCTGATGTGCAGCGCATGTACGCTGTGTGGTACGGCACGTGCAGTGCCATCCTCTGGGTGTGCTCAAAAGCGGAGGTGTTCTGCTGGACGATGACATCCCTCAGCCCTGCGGGGCTGTGGGAAAGCACGGCCGGGCTTCCGAGGTGGTCATGCCCTTTGAGTGCATCACAGTGGAGAAAGCAGAGTTAAGGGCAGACTACTCTGTTCCTACTGTTTACCAAGTGGTATAAAAAAAGAGAGACATAATTCTTGATCAGGAGCCAAAGAGAAATTAAACATAACATATTTAAACAGATGTTTTATAAATGTAACAACTTGCTTTTTAATAATTGAACTCAGGACAACATTATCCCTCGTACCAGTAGGAAAGCCTCTAAGCAGGACTCAGTTTCGCGGTGTTACTGCTCCTTGTTCTCAGGGCGAGTGGCTCCTTAGTCTCAGAAACAAAATCAATGCTGTGGTTTTCAAAATGCTGCCTGGAAAGAGATGTGAACAGAAGAATGCAGAGAGAGTGAGGTATATGCTTGCAAATGTACAATCACAACAAACCCAGCTCAGCAGGCTTATGGATGCTCAATTAATAGCAAAATTGTATTTAAATAAAAACATTGCAGCCACCCTGTTAGAGAACAGATAGAGTTTTCTTCTGTGTTGGAGCTGCAGACAGTGTTCCTTTAAATCGATGTTATTTTTATTAATTTTATTCCTTTTCCTGCCCTTTACTCCCAATAAGTCTGACTGTAGTCTCATTGCCAATGGAATATCTGAGGGTGAATGATGCAGCTTTCTCATTTTACTTTGATATTTTCACTGGGGTTCACTGGAATAAATGACACTTGGAAATATACTGAGGTTCTCATGGGCTAAATCCATCTTTATTCAGAAAGAAGATTTCCTGTATGCTGTGCTTGACAAACATATTCCACTAAATCATTACTTTGATCCCACCCACATTCCAATACCACTGTGCATACTTTGTCTGACTTTCTTTATGAATCACCCAATAAAACACACCCAGTTCAAGATATTACTGGCAAAGCTACAGTCTACATACATTAAATCTCATATTAAACAAAAACTTTTGAACCTGAAATGTTGCCAGTGCTCAAATCCAAGAAGAAGTCAAAATGCAGTAATGTAAAGCTTCTTAATATACCTGACACTCTTTAACTGTTCCCACAGTTACAAAATACCACAGCTTACATTTGTACCACAGCCAGGCACACAGTGGTTCAAGCCCTATATGACGGTAAAAAGAAAAGGAAATGGTCATTTATATATCAAGTGAGCAAATTTGATTTGGAAATTATTGAGACAATGAACTTAGGCAGGAGTTGCTTCAGGACTGTAATTGCCCTTTCACATCTTAGGTAACTTAATTAAATGAAGGAACTATTTTTGGACCAGGCAGATCATTAAACTTTTGATATTTGCTCTTACAAACCATCTGGCCCTGTATATTGTTAGATTTCATAACTCATACTGTATCACCATCTTCCTCAGAGATTATACGTGGGTTTTTATGTTTATCTGTACCTCCTCTAGTTTTGTGTACATTTATTTCAGATAAAACACTTCGTTCTTTGGATTCCCTCCCAGTTCAATAGCTGAAAAGTTCTGTGTAGAATCTGGCACATGTCAAGAGCCATCATTCAGTTGTCCTCCTTATTTTGGGTAGCTTTTTGGTGGTTGTTTCCTCTGTTATACAATCCTTGCTCATAGTCTGTAGATCATTTTCTAACGCTGTAAATAAGGTAGACGTTGAGTCTTTCAGAATATTCTCAGCCTCCACTTTTAGAGGAACGACAATTTCAATTATTTCTTCAGTGAATGGACCTCTGCCATATTTTGCGCGTATATTTGACTGGTTTCCAAATGTCTGTCCACATGTCTGTCTGGGCTCAGTGCTACATGAACTGTAATTACACAGTTGCTGATTGAGTTGGAGCACAAGCAGAATGAGTTCACATCTGCCCTTGAAAGACTGTACAAATACACACATCTAAAGACTGACTCCTCCAAGGGTCTAAAATACACGCGTGTAACTGACCCTGAAATTCAGAGTGCTTCCTACCAGAGCCAGGGTTATCTAAACAAAGAGTCCTCAGGATGTAACCCCTTGACTTCTCCACCTCTGGCAATTTTTAGGAGTGACATGTCCTAGCAGTCACACGGACCAGGATAACAAGCCATGTCCCATAACAGTCATTCTCCTGACGTGCATCCCACTGGCACCTACTGCCCTTCAGATCAGCACAGAAAGAGCTTAGCTGCCTGTGTAGGCACGTACCCACTTCTCCCTGACGAAATGAATTACACTGTTGTTGGCTGAATAGGGTGGCCAAGAAGAGTTCGAGCCAGCTAGTATTCACGTGGGTTGTGAAGCAGCTCTTGAATCAGACCTAAGCCCAGACCAAATCTGAAAAAGGTCTGCAGACAGGTCGCCAGACTTCACTTCTGCCAGGATTTGGGGTTTGTTTCTATTTTACTTTGGAAAAATGCAATGTGAGTATAAGAAACCAGTAAGAAGGTTCAAAAATTGTCAATGAAAACAGAATCTTGCTGAGAGGAGTTTGGGATGGAAGAGCAAGAGGGTGGGACAGCTAGTGCTATAGTAAGAAGAGAAAAGATCATAGGAAGCACCAGTTGGAAGGATATGAAACGGACGTTGGAGAACAACCACCAAAAGGAGAAGCAGGTTTGGTGGTAGTGGTAATTCAGTCCCATTTGTCCCTCTGAGATGTGTTCTGGGATCTGAATAATTCATCTCTGACGTGGAAGGAGAAGAGTGTGAGCTGATTGTATGTGCCAGTATCTATGCAGACTTAGAAAGATGCAAATTTAAACTCAGTAGACCAGGAAATGAAGGAGTGAATAAATGCAAATATATTAATCTGAAAATCAGGGTAGGTATTGCCAGGTAGGGACTGGTTGGGTGGGGAAGGAAGACTGCGTGGGCTGAGGAAAGGCTGGAAAGCCTGGCTGACTCAAGGGCAGGTCTAACAGGGAGGCAGGGTCTGGCCTGGCATACAATGCAGAGCTGGCACGTTACGAATCATGCGTTAGATTGCTACCTGTCATATATGTAAAGGCATCAGGTAGTGAAAAATAGCACAGAAGATTTTTTTGGGTGTGTTTTATTTTATTCACTATTTTCCATCTCAGGCCTCAAGCAGTATCAGGCACATTGCTTTGCTTCTTTTGTTCTCTGTTTCTTTACGTGTTAGATGGGAACAATGACATTTATTTCTTTTCAAAATGATTTGGAGATCTGGGATGAAGGGTTGGGGGATATCGGTATCTACTACAATAGTATCCCAGCTGCACATACATGTGGTTGCTGTAATGTCTTGAAATAGACAAAATGCAGATATTTTTTTTTTTCTCTCTGCTCAAAAGAGACAAAAAAGAATTCAACAGGCAATTCAGCGAGGAAAAGATTCAGTTTTTGGTTGCCCAGTCTTGTTTCCTTCCAGTATGTCAGTGAGACACAGACCTCAGAGAACCAGGAAATCCAGGGCTAAGGTACATCAGTACAACCTGAACTCTGCCTTGTTTGATCAGTGACTCAGTCTTCCTGGAGCACACATATGCATGACACAGGATTCCTGAAGCAGAGCATCTCAGAGCTGTAGCACAGCTCTCTTACAGGAAAACCTGTGTCATTGCGAGCGCTACTAAACGAGGAATCCTGTACTCAAACACTGAGACCCAGCTCCCTGAAACAGCCTCTGATACATTAATTCTTTGAGCTTGAGCACCTATAGGACCAGATAGACTGAGACTTTCACCTGCCCACTATAAAGGTCACAGACCACCCTCACGCAGTGTCTGTAGCCAAAGGAGTTGGGGATATCACCGCTGGTAGTGATCTTAACCACAAAATGAGGCATCAAGACTTGTCTCTGGATTTGCATGCCTCTCTCCCTTTTGCCCACACAGCTAGCATCCTCACCCCATTAGTGCCATAGATTTGCTTGCAAATTATTGCCAAGGGACACTGCGAGCTCCAGGTGCAGCCTTAAATGTTGCACCAGGATGTACATCAGGTGGGTATTTCCTCGTTTTCAGAGGTTTGGGCATCACTTGAACTTGCCACTGAATTTGTTGCTGTCCTGGAATGACATGAGAAACCCCCAAGGCAAACTTAACTTTGTATTAACCAAGCTCTTTCTTTGTCAGCAAATTTAGGTGTTAATTTATTCATGGTTGGCAAACTAATGTGTTTATAATCCTTCTGCGAGGCTTTCTCCGGGAGCAGTGGCAGCTGGCCTCTGACGTTAAGGTTTGCAGGGAGTCACCAGCTGTCCTGGCTCTGGCTGGGNAGGAAACAGGGAAAATTAAATAAAACTGAGTGCCACACAGTCAAAAACTTTCACAACCACAAGGGATGTATCAAAAAAACCCCTACAGTATTTTTATTGGAGGGGAAAAAAAGAACAGGAATATGGAAGGGAAAGGGAAGGAGAGAAGGAAGGAAAAGGGAAAGGAGAAGAAAGGAAAGGTTTTATGATGAACACCTCTATTCAGCAGAAATGCTTTACTATATTTTCAAATGCAAATCAGTTGTGTCCCAGGCTTCAGCCATCGGGTTTTTGAGTGCATCCATACATATTACAGGCATGCGTCTATATGTATCTTAATCCATATATTTAGTCATGGGCCAATTTTGGTTAAACACTCTATAAAGAACAAAAAGATGGTCTAAAAAGTGAAGAGTGTATAGTTTAACCATCAAGCACAACATATACGTGCAGACAGAATCCTGGGGGTGGACAAGAAAACTATGAATCAGTATTACTCAAGAGGATAAGCACTTGACCTGGTGCACTAGCAGTCTAACCTTGATACATTTTTTTGGTAGGCTTTACAGGAAAAAAGAGTTTTGCAGAGGAATCCGAAGGAGGACAACGAAGAGGGCTGCACAGATATTTATGGGAAGGTCTTCCCACACACGAAGGGTAGCCTGGGAGAAATGCAAAACTGGTTAATATGTGGACATTAGCTGGCATTATTGTCTGATCAGACTTGCTTCTTCACAGCAAAGGGGAGAGAATAGGTAATAATATGATAGGTAATAAGGTAATATGGGTGAGTTCTTGGGGCTGCAGGGTTTGTGAGCCTGAGGTCCTTATGCCTGGTGCGGTTTTGACTGAAGAAATGTCACTCATCCAGCTACAGGATAACAAGTTGCAAATAGGTCTAGATGTATGTTGGGTATCTCATGTCTAACTCGGTCACTTGTGTATGTTTGAAAGGATTTATGTGGTACTTTATGTAAATACTATAATGTCTTGCTGATTGCTATGGACTTCTCAGAGATACATCTTTTAGATAGCAACACAAGTGTCTTATCACATGCAAAGGATCATGCCAAGGAGTCTTCCGTTCGTATTCTTCCATCCATAGCCTTGGCTTCCACCCTTTGTAGCATGTTTTTCCATGAGATAGAGCATGCGAATGTGAGTTTATCTATTTCTTTTTTTACTTCCCAGTGCCTGTGGGGGTACTCTGACTATGAGAACTCCAGCACAAAATCTGCTAGAACGTTTTGGCAGGTGCTATATTGCTTGCTCCTTAAGAAGTCTTGTCGAATAAAACAAGTCTGTTATGCACATTTTCTTTCACAATTAGGTATGTTATTTTAGAATGGCAGCTCATCACGCTGTCTGAGAGTCAGTCACTGGTCCTACACTTAGAGGTTCCCTGCCTGCCTTGCTTCTGACCAGTGGCAGGGAATCTTACCATCAACTTGAACTTTGGATCAGGCCCTTAAGGAGTGCCTGGGGATTTACCGAGGCCGAGAAGTTTAGGAATATCTAGTCACTTATTCATTAAGTAGAATTTTGCATTGTGTGTTGGCATGAAGCCAAATAATATTTTTTTATTATTATTTTTTGCCCTCCTTGTGTGTGTCACTGTATAAGCCAAAGGTTTTGCCACAGTTTCTGCTCACAGAGGAAAAGACCTTTCCTGGTGGCTGCCAACGATGATGCTGGGACCAACTGCACCTGAGGAGCCCAGTTTGATGTTCTACTGGTAACATGGGCGGGGGGGGGGAAGAAAGAAGCAATTCCTGAACAATTATCATTTATCTTATAAGGCTAAATCACACTGATCCTTGTTATCTGTGCTATTTAAATCCCACACAGTCCTGCCTACAAAGAATGAACTAACCACCACTTGAGAAGATCACATGCACATAGGAGGACCCAAAATTAATTTGTATATATTTGTGTTAAGTATGATCTCTTGCAATCATCATTTCAGCTTGCTTTATTGCATAAATTGTACTATCTCTCTTTAAACAAATACATACATAGAAATAAAAAAATCCCAAATACTCTAGAGACCATTACACATGGGGCAATAATTATTTGACAATAATTATGCACTTTTAAGAACTGTAATCCTGGTGCATTCCAAACTATAAAGCCAGTTGTTGTAGACATTATCTCATTAAGTTCCATTTCTCATTTTGATGGTAATAATAATGGCCAAGGTAGTTTTGATGCTCTCAGACCACAGTTAACTATGGTTAGTGTGCATTAGCGTCTCTTTGTAAAGAGTTGGAAAAAGGAACCAAACCCCTCAGTTCTTTCAGTAAAACAAAGCACATCATGTTTTAGGCTGTTGCTATTGAATTCAGAGGAAGCGAAACTGGGCTTCGATTGTGGTGAAGGATGCAGAGAGGAGATGAGAGAAAACTTCCTGGAAATAACTTGCGATAATAGAGATAATAAAAATGGGATCTTCAAGTACACTTTATTTTTCTGTTCTAGGTCTATTGCTATTACTACCAGCATTGCCAGCAATTTGTGATGTCAAATATTTCCCCTGAATCTCCTCTTAAATTACACTGGCAGAGAACAGCGTGGTTCATATAATTTAGTCATGGTGAATTTACTTGATTTACTCAGATTTGGAGGTTATATATCTGAATAAAAGCAAGTGTTGGATAAGCAGTATCCAGTAGGCCCTCGTGACTCATCTACAGATTGAATGGGTATGAAACAGGGCAGAGCTTGTTCTATAGGACTGTAAGGAAAGGGATGTATGCATTTTAAAACAAGATTGCACATTTTAAGCCACTATGGCAAAGAGAATGAATAACTACGTAGATTTAATTCTTGCCCAACTTAGAAAATAGAAACAACTGTATGATGTTAAAAGGCAGCTTACAAGACATGCTGACAAACATTCAGTTAAAAACAGAGCTAATGAAAACGCATCCTTATTTGAAGCACTGAGTAAAAATAACTTATTTTACTTTTCTGTGTATTAACAACTGCATCAATTATTACCAAGATAAAAATAAGACTGTGGAAGACTCAGAGCAGATTCCCAGGTAGTAGCCATACCAGTAATGGTCCTTTCCTTTGTAAAGCCCTCTGGGTATCAACTAATGAGAGCAATTGTTTTATCCAACAGTTTTCATCTTCCAATTTTCAGTGGAAAACCTATCAAAACACTTCAAATTATCACACCAACATCAGCACTGACTGTAAGGTACAGCCAAGAGAAGCAGAAAACAACGGATACCTTTGCACATACGTACAACTAAGTCCCCTATTTTAAAAACAGCAGCCGGAGCGCAGGGCAGCGAGGCGGAGAACATCACAGGTTTTTAAGCCACGGGGTCTCGGCTGCTGAACCCGGCAGCTCCCGGGAGGAGGGTGCTCCTCTCAGGGCTCCCTTCTCTCCAGGGGACCCCGCAACACCCGAGTCAGGGATTTCTGCGGCCCCGCTGCCTCGCCGAGACCCCTGTCCCCTGGAAGCGACTCCATGCAGCCCAAGGTGAGGAGGACTTTCGCGGCGCGGACAGCCGGCGGGAGCCCTTATCTCCGGGTGACCCCACAACACCCGAAGCGGAGCCTTGCAGGGCAGGGCAGGGCAGGGAGCGCGGTGGGGCCCTGCCTCAGCCCCGCTGCCCTCCCCGCCCCTCGGCGGGCGGCAGGAGGAGCCAAAGCCCCGAGATGGCGGCGGCCGGGGGGCGAGCGGCGAGGCCAGGTGAGCGGGCCGGGACCTGCGACTGTGTCCTGGCGGTCGCTGGCTTCGCCGCCCGCGGGCAGGGCAGGGCAGGGCAGGGCAGGGTTGGGCCGGGCCGGGCGGCTCCAGGCGTGAATCAGAGCGAGGGGCGGGGAGGCGCAGGCCGCCTGAGCCAGCGAGCGAGCGCAGCTCCGCCGGGCGGAGGCGGGGGCAGCGTGTCCGGCCTAGACCCCTCCTCCCGCCTTCCTCCGCCCGCCCGCCCGCTCCCTCATCCCTC
>VXBL01006375.1:248711-267696 GCA_013400195.1 Aramus guarauna
CCCCCAGGCCCCCTCTTCCTGACCCTGCTGGAGAGATGTGTGGAAAAGAGTTAATGTCAGGGTGCAAATTGCAGAATGTGGCTCTGGTGCAAAATTACTAACTCAGGGGTATGAAGCCTGGCTGGGCAGACTGTAAAATGTAACTCAGGTGAGAAGGCGTCTGTTGGTAATGTCAATACCGAGGGAGCTTCTTGGAAGCAGAGGAGGATAAATTTTGGGTGGAAAGTGAAAATGGAGGCGGAGGCAGCTGGTAATGCAGGCGTCTGCCTCGCAGTCAGCCGTAGGCGTGTGGGCCCTTGTCGCTGTCTGAAGGTATTTTGTCTGATGCGCAGTCTGCACAGCGATCCACTCACCAGGGCTAGATTGCAGGAGGAAAAAAAAAAAGCTTTCATTTTATGTCTTACATTTTTTAAAGGGAGTGTTATTTTTGACTTTTCAAAATTTAACTGTAAATGTTTTACATCTTTTTCAGTTTTGTGATCTGACATTTAAAAGGCTTTTATCAGTATTGCCTTGCACAAAGAGGCAGCCTTTCACTAAGGCTTTATTAATTTTTTTTTTTCAATTATGCTTGCTTCATATTCAGATTGATAGCATAGCTGCTTGAAAACTTGGTGTGATTACAAGAGGACTTTCTCAGAAGTGATACACTTTAAAAAGAAAAAAAGTCTGGTCTTATATTTCCAGTTAGATTATGATTTTTCTTAACAGGAGTTGAAGTAAGATAAGAGTGTAGTCATTGGAGAGATGATTCTGAACCCATGGGTTTCTGGTGACGATTTGAATGTTATGGACTTGTCTTTAAAACCATAATATATGTGTGGAGATCTGACTCAATCCAGATGAGAGCATCCTGAAGGCAGGAGCCATAGAAGTCTAAAAATTTGAGACCTCATTAAAAATTACTGAGGTTTTGATGGAAGTAGATAAAAATGAATAGCTCAATACTTAGGTATATTATTTTAAGAGAAAAAACAGGAGTCTATATGAATCAATGTGTGCTGTCTAGACATAGTTCAGTCACACAATGCCTTTTATGGTTCTAAATTTTATGTGGTTTTGTTCTTGTGAGGTGGGTTTGAGCTAAAGAAAAATAATACAGACCAGGGAGACTGTACATATCTAGTCAAAAGCACTGTTTCTTGTGCAGTGGTATTTCTTTGAAATAACCATGTTTCATACCCACTTACAAGTCTTATGCAATTTATGAAAGCATACCAAATAATGTATCAGTTTGGAATTACATTTCATGGTTGCACATACGAAATAGACAATTGAAAAAAAAAACAACAACAACCAAACCACAAAAAAAAAACCCCAAAGCCACAATTTTTGCCTGGCTGTGCCAAGCCTGAACCCCACCCTATGGTACCTCTCTGTTGTAAATATTTGAAATATTTACAGCTCTCTTAAGCAGTAGAGTTAGACACTGGTTTAGAGATGTATTCCTGAAGTATGATACAGTAGTGAGAAAACTGGGTGTGCTGGCAGCTTTTATGCATGTGTGATTCTGCAGCCGCAGTCTTGCTATTAAATGTGCTAAGCTATAAAAAAGGAGAAACAAGGAAAAAGATGTGCAGGCCTCCCTGTAGTCCTGATGATGTGATTTAGGAGGAGAGATTAGAGAAATATAAAATAATACGAATTGTAAGAAAAGACTGAGATGGGATCAATTGATTGGCTGTTTTGAAAAGTGAACTATGTCGTTTTCAGTTAATTTTTGGGCCTTTAATTGGTTTGGTATCAAGCAATAGCAAAACATCTATGAGGTATGCTGGGGAAACCAGGAGTGATTAAGACTAGATGCATGTATAAAGATCTGGATTGGACATCTGAAGCCAGATCTTGGATTAGGTATATGGCTTAGGACACTTTACTAGATGAGGCATTCCTTTGCAGCTCATAAGTGAGTCTATGTTTGATTCTGAATCACAAAATTGTTTGGTTTTGTTTTTTTTTTTTTTTTTTTGATAATGAGAATCTACAATGTGATTCACCATTTTCTACTACAATAAAAGTACAAAAGAAAATGAAAGAATCATTAAGGTGACTAAGATACCTTTTATTGGTCATGTTCTAAAGCAGTAGGAGAAAGTCCTGGAGTTGAGCAAACAACAAAGCACAGTTGCTAAAAGCAATGAACCAAGCATCTGTGTATCTTTTTAGATATGAGTTAAGAACAGCTGTTTTATTTATGATCATTATCTTCAAGGTCTCTGGAATTAAGTATTTTACTGGAAAGTTGGAGTTTAATCATCAACTTGTACAACTGTACAATTTGTGCCTACCCTCATTTATTGTGCCAACTCACTGGATGCTAATTAACCTGAAATACAAAACAGTAAATTATTATATCTTTGGAGTACTGTTGCTTGCAAAAGAAAATTCGCCTTTTCCCAAAGAGAACTTGATAAATGTTTAGGTTAAATGAAATATTCCTAGATTTCAATAGAGACTACTTACCGGCTTTTGGAGTAGTGGGAGACCTTCAGAATATATGCTGGGGAAGGCATCTACTTAAAAATTGCCTTTGGTTTGTTTGTTTAAGAGGTCAGAGATTAAACAGAAGCTTTTAAAAGAAAGGCTTTTAGACAGTGGTTGATAACCCAGCTGGATTGACTTTTAAATAATTAATTTCAGCTTTGGTTTGCATTTCTATTTTGAAAGCTTCGTATTATTTTCTGCTGTTGGTTGCTTGGTGACCACTGGAATGCTCTGCTTTTTTTTTTTTTTTTTTTTTCCAGGTGAATGCATACTTACACCTGATGGTACATCACACAGATGATTGCTTTAAGTAGTTACGTAGCTTGGCACATGATATTTCAGTACTTTAATTTTAGCTAATATTTTGCTTCTGTAGAGGTAGCTCCTGATGTCAAAGGGCTGTGGTAATAATTAAAGAAATTCTGGTTCTTCCATATTCAGCCAGTGGCTTTTCCTTGTTCAGTTGTTTGAAGTAAAAAAAAAAAAAAAACAAACCAGTACAGTGCACGTATCCTGGCTGAACATTCAGAAGATGGAAAGCTATGAGAGAAATTTAGTTCCTAAATGTAAGTTCTTATTGTGAAAGGCAACTTTGTTACTGACTCTAAGCCCCCAAACAAGTAACACATTTCACTTGGTTGAAGGTGAACCTAACAAGAATCCTTGTGTGATACCCATTAAAGGAGAAAAAAAGCCCACAACACCTATGCTAAAGGCAATAGGGTGAAAATTCAAATTGGAAGCCTGCAGATTTCCCCATCCCATCTGGCCACTCTAAGGTGACAAAATTAAGGTAGTGGCTCAGTGTCAGCTAGGCAGTTACTCATAACACTACCTGAACTATTGGCTTCCTTGTGAAAATTCGACTTTTGTTAAAGTCTTTGTTTTGTGCATACAAAATCAAAATAGAATAATGTAACTGTATAAGCTAAGTATAGAACAGAAAAGAAAATAAGCAACAAAAATGTTTGAAAAGCAAGCACAGAGGTTGTAGAATTATATATTTCTGGTGATAAGTAAAATGTTCTTTATGACTCTTGCTAGATAGTTTGTGTTCCAAACCCCCTTCCCCCCTGGATGTTTCTGAAGACTGAACTGATCAGTACAGATAGATGCAATCAAATGTATCATGATGCTAACTTCAGTCTGTCTACTGATGTGTGCAGGATTCTGAAAAATAGAGCCATCTGTAATTAGAACTCAAATTGTGAAGGAGGATAGCTTTATTTAACTTAGTTTTAATTGTGATTTAAATCAGGAGAGAAAAGAAATTTTGATCTAGTAACTCATTTTAATACTGTTTTGCATTTGTATTTTTTGTAAAAATGTTTATATCTGATATCTGGCAGCTGCACTTACATACAACTTTTGGACTTTTGATAGTTGCAAGTACTATATACGTGCTTTGGTGGCTATGTAGCTTAACATTCAGATTCTGAAGCTTTGCTTACCTTTTATCGTGTTGAAAAATGTGAGTGATAATTACCTTTTTCTGTACACTTAGTGTTCAGATGTTTTAACTAGAAATGTAGAAAACGGTATTTTTAATGTCTAAGCATAGTTTGGACAGTTGTAGTTTAGAACTTCATTTTCTATAGATACATATGCATACACCTGCTTGTAAACTTGTTTTCCTTAGTGTGAGTCTAACAGTAAGATTTAAAATTTAGCAACAAGATAGTTTTCACAACTAGCAAATCTAGTGTTACTGGTTGGATTTTACTCATGGATTAAACAGTTTTAAAGATTAAAAAAATACAGTAGCTATAATATACCTCTGGTTTTAGTATTGATTTCTTTTTCACTGATTGGAAAGAGAGGACAGGTCTTTCTAGCTTCTCTTTGCAGCATGCTTCTCAACTGTGAGTGAACCAGTTATTTAGCTGAGCTGAAGAAAACACTATTTGTGCATATGCAGGTGTCAAGCTAGTTTATCTTTGATATGTTCTTATTCCAGGTGATCAGCAAATAATCTGACATTAGTGGTGAGCTTGTGTTGGTTGAATGCTTTTAATTAAGTTATTCTATTAGACTTTGAGTAGCACACAAGTCTCTTCCCGAACAGAAGCTAATTTCAATTCATTTTTTAAAGTTTTTTCTTTTTTTATAATACTTAGTCAGAAGCTGGGATTTTTTTTTTTTAATAAAATCAGCCCGTGTTTCCCTGTGGTGTCAAATCAGAATCACAGCTTCATGCTGTGTTGTAGTTCTTCTTCCCTTTCAGTGAATTATGCTGGGATAACATGCATTCACTGTGTTAAAATTCACCTTTCCCACAGCTCCACATAGTAATATCAGAAGCTTTGGTACTGTTGTTCCATTGTTCCTTTACCACAGAACAAGAATGAGCAAATCTTGTTATGCTATTTGTTGTCATGTATAGACTGCAAGTTGGGTCACTTCTTTGACTTAATTCCAGTTTTTGATATAGCTAAATTTCCACTATAATGTTCAAATGCCATGTTGTAGGACTGACTTTTGGTCTCATTAGAGTATTATCTCTGGTGAAAGAGTACTGAGATAGTTTGAGTTACTGGGTTGGCATTTCCGTAGTCTGCACTCTTTAATGCCTGCATTGCAAAAAATAATAACAGAAATTAACGGCAGACTTTCTGTAGTGCTTAGAATCAGTTCTCGGGTGTCACTGAGATTCTGTTCCATTGGGAACCTAATAACCGGTTTTTAATGCTAATGAAGCATACTTGTTAAGTCTGTTTCTTCCCCTGGAGATCAGGTTTTAATTCTCCTGACTCTTCAGTTCATTTCTTAGTCTTTTAATGTGGTGATTGACCCTCATAGAAACTGAGAGACTCAGGTGGATGGGTGTGTCCCCACAGAATTGTGATTTTAGCGGTCTCAGGTGGGTAATGGTTAGTGCCTTTTTCTCGAGCAACCTTGCAGAATCCTAGAGAGAAGGAGATGATGTGAGGAGAGGGTTGTGCTTGATTTGATACAGGCTAATGAACCTTCCTCATGCAGCTACACATGTTTTCTCCATTAGACCTAACAGAGGATTGAAGAAAAGGTAATTTTCTAGGCTTTCAGCTTCAGAAGGCTGGTAGCATCACTATGCTTTTCACCAGCTACCTTTTATATTCCCATCTCTGGCAGGAATCCTCAATAATCCTCAATTAAGGTTGCTGGCTTTTTTTTTTTTTAATTATTATTTTATCTTTGTCTCCTGATTTATCTCCTGGGACTTCAGGTATTCCCCTTCTGCCTTTCTCTCCTGCTTGGAGGAACAAAACAGGGAAGGTGTGAATGAGTCAGGAAAGAGATGGCAATTTTTGAAAATCATAAGCTTAAGATAGAGTGAAACCTTGGTGTTCATGCAGTTGTTTGACTGCTGACCTACTGTGGAGGTGGCAGATCACAGCGTGTTGAAGATAAAATGCCTCTCTTTCCTGTGTGTCTTTTGTTGCAGAGGCTATCTATCTGTGTGGGCAGGAAGTTTTCATTCTAAGAGTAGTAGCTGCGAGAGACCACTTGTAATGGTAGCAGAACTGGATGAAAGGATACGTTCTGCTTTGAGAGCTGGAGTAACAATTCTGTCTCTGGAAGAGCGAGGCAGGGACAGCTACCCCTAAAGGAACTAAGAACATCAGGGGTTCTCTGTCTGCTTTAGAAGATATACCATAAGAAAAATGAATATGGCTTATTCTTGGTTTGGATGGGACACTGTGGTTCTTCTTGGCAATAGGATGTTAAAATCCTGTCCAATGTATAGGTTGAATGAAATGTCAAAATATGTTTGTGACGGATGTTCATTCATGACAGCAGAACTGCACTGAGAGTTGAGAGTACTGTTTTTGTGGTGTGTTTTACTGGTTTTAAGGTAAAGAAAAATGGAAGGCAAATAATAAATATGCATTATCCTGAGATACAATTTCTGTAAAAGCTAAATATATTAACGTATAAAAGTGACATTCTATATGAGTGCTAATGCAGACTGTTGAAGTGTTTTTCTCTGGTAAACAAGTTTGCTTAGGTATTTTTTGTCTTGTTGTCATAGTGCCTGAACAGTTCCCAAATATTTGAATGGAAGGGAGACCACCTTTTCCTTCCTCTAGCCTGCTGGAGGAATAGCTTGATTAGTCTGTAGGGATACTTGCTTGTGCAAGTTTGCTTGTATGTATGTTTTCTTAGAGGAAACAATTTTAAATAACATTGAAATTAATACCCATTGCTGTTCTTATTTTTTCTAAGAGTGAATCCAGTGCATTCTCTACTGCTCAATCTTCTCCCGTAGACTAGTTTTATACTTTGTACTGAGCACAGACAGGAAAAGTGTGGAGAATTACAGAAGGGAAAAAAAAAAGTGTGAAGAGTTGCAGAAAGAATTTCCGCTTCTGAATGCTCAGGAAACACGAAGGCTTATCCCACCAAGAGTTTTGAATGCTGTCAACATCTCAAGACTGTTGTCTGGGGTTGAAGTGGAGAGAAGTACAGTTAGGAAGTTCAGAATGATTTATGTTGCAAAGTCATATTTTATAGTTTATGGATGTGCTGGTTGTAGAACTTACCTTCTCTGCAGAGTTTAGCCCACGTAAGGGCATTCCAGTTACTGTGACTGAACCAGTCAAAGTAACTGCACAGTGCAGCAACGCTTGATTCAAGGGAAGCAGTTGGTTTCATAGCTGATGTGTTATAACTCCTGGTGTCACATCAGCATTGCAAAGCTAGCACAAGCCTTTGGAGCATTTGAGCTTCAATTGCTTGCTTCATAATGCTCTCCTTTCCAGTTGATTCAAGGTTAAAGCATATGTGGTTTGCACTTGATGTTTTTGTGTTTACCAGATACCCAGTTAGGGGCAGAACTTGAGCATGGCCCCAAGTCCAGTGAATGCTTCTGTCCTGTCATGGTAGCACCAGGGAGAACAACTTGGTTGAAGATGGAAGTGGAATTCTCAGTCAGTCATGGAGGCAATCAAAAAGCCCACAAACAGCAGTTCTCTGCAGAGAGAGGGTGGATACCTTTCTTTGACTGTAAGGAACTCATAGACAAGAAAAAAGTACCTTAGAGGAACTTCCTGCTCGCACTAGCTGCCTTTTGCTTCACTCCAGCCTCCTTCTGTGATTCTTAATTGTATGCAGTTGTTTGGAAGGGATAAAAGAAAGGGACTTAAATAGCAGGGGACTTGAGTACCATGGTGGTGGGTGTGACATGCTCTCAACAGGAAATTGACAGACAAAATA
Source organism: Aramus guarauna (assembly GCA_013400195.1). Lineage (NCBI taxonomy): Eukaryota > Metazoa > Chordata > Aves > Gruiformes > Aramidae > Aramus > Aramus guarauna. The sequence goes on from VXBL01006375.1 coordinate 256,392, forward strand.
TAAACTGTTGATTGTTTTAACTGGTAGCTTGGATGTCCTTCTCTTTTGTTTCAATTTCCTTTGGACCAGCTTTTGTGCAGGTCAAACTGTTGTCTGGTAGGAGGTACTTTCTGCTGTTGTACAAATAAATGACTAGTGAGTGATATGAGATAGAAGTATTCCTTTGTTTCAGAGCAAATCAGGATTTTCAGTGCTGCCTCTGTATGCCTTGAACAGACAAACTTGTCTGTAGCTGCACCTGTCCTTGTTGCTTAAAGAATTTTGTATCACCCCTTGTTTCCTCTGATGCTTGATGGGAAATGCTTGCAATGGCATGCTTGATAACATTATAATTTTTTTAAGGCCTTTGCTAAATGAAAATATTCTTAGTCTGTTATGTTTAGTCTAGCGGGTCTTAAATTTGCTGTGCCATAATTGCGCAAGTTCTGTAAGTGGTTGCTGATTTTGATTTCTGTGTCTGTCTTTTATCTGCTAAATGCTCCCCCACCATGCCTGTACTGAAGCTTTATTTTAAAGAGTTTACTCATCTGTGCTTCCAGCTGTTAAAAGCTCTGCTATGAAAGTGCTACATAGGTGCTAATGTGGTAAGCCTTGCTGTTAGCACAGCAGCTTTGCGTCAGTGCTGCTTTGCATTTTCCCCTTTATCTTCCTTGCTCCTGTCTCTCTCTTCCTTCTCCCTCACCCCCAAACCTAGTCCCACCAAACTTGGAGTGCAAACAAAGTTTATGCATTGAGGGCTGGTGACTTTGCCACATTCAGAAGAGGCTCAAGGTGGACAGTGCTCCATGTTTGAGGGGAAATTTGGGGGAGAGACAGAGAAAGGGAAGGGTGGTTCTTTCTTCTGCTAAGATGGTGGACGGACTAGAATCTAAGATTATCACCTGCAGATCCCTTTAATGCTTTTATTCACCTGCTTTGTAATTTTGCTGAGTAAAATTGCACACTGTTCAAACTTGGGCTTTTCTTTGAAAACATTTGCAGTATTGAGATTAAGTTTTGGCATCTGATTTGCATTTTCCCCCTCAGACTACAGCAGGGGAACAGAGATGGTGTGTATATATAAGAGCCTCTTGGAAAAATCAGCTCCTGCTTTCTGACAGTGGGATCTGTGATCACCAGTGAGTGATACCTGATCCGGCAGGCAAGATGGTGGAACTCAGCATTACAAATGCATTTTGTAATATTTGTGTAACTGCCATTGCAATAGCTCTTGGTTAACATTACTGAGGCAGTGCAGTAAGCTTGTGGTAGCAAATGAAGCTGAAATAGCACAACTGATGCTTTGGTCTGTGGTGTCACTGCGGAACCAGAGCTGGAATATAGCACACTTTGAAAGGGTCAGAGTAACGAGTTCCTAACCATGGACAAATATAGATGTTTAGCTTCCATGGCCATGCTGAGGTGGATTTCTCTTTGCAGAGCATTGAGGTACTTACAGAAAGTGAGGTAGAAAGAAACATACTTGGAACATTGAAGGGCTGAGAACACTACTTGTGTTCTGCAGAAATCTGAATGTAAGGTGAATTTATTCTTTCATAGCATAGAGGACAGTGATGTAGAACAAAACTTGCTGCTGTTACTTTGTGATTATGATATCAAATGTTGGGACTTGTAGAACTCCTATTTTTGCTTTACAAGTAAACAGAAAAATTACTGACTTGAAAAGCGGAACAGAACTAAGTCCTTTCTGCATGTAAGTGCTATATTAACCTGAACATGCTTATGGTAACAATTAATGTAGACTGTAGCAAATAGCCTATACTACAGTTGAATAAAAATTAGTTCATTTTACTAGATATATCTGTAACAACTGCCAGAGCAACTTTTTAATAGATCTTGAGAATGCTTTTGGAATGCAGAAGATAAAATGAGGGAACTGTAATATTAGTTGGAAATTTTGAATCTTTAAAGTCATTTGTTGCTTGGCTTTGAGAAATGAAAATTGCTCATTTTTAGAATACCAGTCATCTTGTTACTGAGTTTCCATGTCAAAATGAGGGATGATATGTTTCTGCTGTGGAGCCCATAGCAGATACAGAAGAACAAAAAGAATACATGTGTAGGTCTTGCTACAGAGCAGTCTATTGCAAAGAGTTCATGCATTGTTAAGTAAAAGAAAAATAGTAATTATTTTTCTCAAGCATGATCTTGTGCATCTGTCTGTAAAAAGCGCAATATGATAAAGATCTTTGTGAAAGATACTATGAAGATGAGATATGTAGCATAAAATTCAACTGACTTGAAAATTGGTCTATAGGCTACAATAGGGGGGACTGAGTTTTAAATGGACTTCTGTTTTGTTGTTGTATGCTTGACCAAGCTTGTTAATGGTTGACTCAACACCTCTAAACATAGTCTGTCTCAGCAAGATTGCTGTATGGTCCATGTTACTTAATTGTGGCAAGTAATTGTTGTATCCTTGCCATAAAACAGAGGAGAACTTAAGGTAAACAGGAGAACTTAAAGTGAGGGATATTAGTATATTCTTGGTACAGTATGGACCAGATGCAAGACAGACAAGCCTGAATAACTTCTACAAAAAAACCCAGTCAAACAAATGATTGGACAGGAAAATGAAGGTACAGAGAGGAGTTGTTACTTGGCTTATGTCATACAACAGGTCAGTGATAGTCAGATATTGAAACAAAATGCAGTGCTTGTCTTGTTATGCGATGCTGCCTTGTGGTAGTAGTGTAGAGTTTTGAAGAGAAGTTTGCAAGCTACTTAGTCTAGATAAATTAATACACTTATTTGTTTTGCTCTGCTTTGGTACTTATGTGGACAGAAAATAAGGGCACTGTGATTGCTTTTCACACTGTTGTCAAATTATTGTTCCTCCACCACCATCACCGCTTGTGACTTTAAACTGCTGGGACAGTGTTTTTATAGAAACTCCTAATTCCTTATCTCTCTTTCTTTTGCATGATTATGTGAACATGTAAGACCAGATTAAAAGGTACTTGGGCTCTGAACTTGCATTAGTTTTCAGTGGTGTCTTGTAGCTTAGATGCCTTCTGAGCATTTGCTCTGGACTTATTTGTACTGGTTTGAAAAAGTGGAGAAAATAAGAAAAGTGACCTATAGTTTTTCTGCAGCAGGACAGGAAAGTAACATGTGGTCCTGTTGCCTGGTCTACATTCTGAAGTGGGAATGAATCTGGACATTCTGCATTTGAACCAGACTTGTTGTACTGCTTTTGGCTGGGATAGAGTTAAATTTCTTCATAGTAGCTTGTATGGGGCTGTTTTGGATTTGTGCTGAAACTAGCGTTATAACACAGGGATGTTTTAGTTACTGCTGAACAGTTCTTACACAAAGTCAAGTCCTTTCCTGCTTCTTGCAGTGCCCTGCCAGCACCTAGATTGGACGTGCACAAAATACCCCTATACAAGATACTGTGAAGAATTTTAATGCTATCCCAGCTAAAACTGGTACACTTGTGTTCAAGGGTGGTTTTTACATTTGTAAAATTTACAAAAGGTCCTGTGGTACTTGGGCAAGTGCTCAAAGTTGGGTGGAAAGCAGAGGAGGGCTGAAGAGGCAATATTCAGCTAACAGCCTTTTTGATAGCTTTTTTGGAATAACTTTCCAAGTGTAGGGAATATCAAAGTGACTTGGCTTATGAATAATGCAGAGTATGCTCTTTATGCATTTTAGATGAGGAGTGGTTAGATTGTTGGTGAAACATATTTGGGGCAAGTTAAAGACAAATACCCACTTGAGGGGCTTTGTTAGAATGGGAATTCTACTGGAGTGATGCCTCTCTTCACTTGGATTGGTGTCTTGATGTTGAAAGTGAAAATTAATATGCAAGATAACTGTAACAGTACTTTAAAAGAACTATAAATTGTTCATAGTACTGAATGATTTATTTTTATCACCCCTCTCTTCCCTATTGGTATTAGTGTTGCGTTTTTCAGGATGCTGACATTTGAATGATCACTTCTGTGACTACAAGCTAGATGCTGGAATCATTTAAATTATAAATGTTGCTCAGCATCAGTAGCAGAGGTCCATCAAGCCCAATGTAGGGCTAAACTTCATTTTACAATTTACAGACACAGAAGAATCAAATCCTCACACCTCACTTTCTATTTGAACTAGTAGGAGATATCAAATAGATAAACTGTAAGCAGCTGCTCTTATCTTTATAATTGATATTTACATACGATATCGAGTAGATTTAGCAGTTTGGTTGACTTTAATTTTTGCCTGGTGAAACCAGTTATCAGAACATGCAGTTTGCTAAATCAAAGGCATCAGACATCTAGTCTACTTTGGTGCATGTTTATGTGTTAAGACACATAGAGTGACCAGTCGCCATATTCTGCCCCCTCCCTGGAAGTGTTCAAGGCCAGGCTGGATGGGGCTTTGGGCAACCTGGTCTAGTGGAGGGTGTCCCTGCCCATGGCAGGGCAGTTGGAACTAGATGGTCTTTAAGGTCCCTTCAACCCAAACCATTCTATGATTCCAAGATGGCATCTCCATTGGACTGCTCACTGTAGGAGTGTTGGGGGAGAATAAATGCAGAGGGGAAAGAGAAGAATGTAAAGTTAAGTTTGAGAGGAGGAAAATGGATCACGTAAAAATAGTGGTGGCTGATATAATGGTAATTATTTATTTTTATTAATGAATTTCATAGTAAAAATAATGATACTGGCGGGAAAAATTGTGTTGGTATTTTGACATAATTTCTTCAATTTATGCCTTTGAATTTTATAGTATGATCAACAGACTTTAGGAAGACAGGACCCTGTCATAGGATTAATTTCACTGAATGTTAAAGTGATTTTCTTTTTCTCTCCAGTTGGTTGTGTCATAACTTAACTGTATTAATTTAAGTTCTGTAGTTTAGAAATCAATCTGAGTGCAGTGGTTTAGCTCCCTAGTGAAGGGTGTCATCATAATGATACAAAATAAAAATGAATGCAATTCATTTCCTGGAATAAGGAGTATCTGTGTAACTTATTTCATGTGCGGATGCTGCAGAATGTGTTTGTTGCTTCAAAGTATGTCTTGAGTCAGCCCTCTGACGGTAGGAGCTGGCATGCAATAAAATGTTCTGTCAGCTAAGGACTTTGGGCTTGTCTAGTTTGAGAAGAGGACGCTGAGGGGCGACCTCATGGCTCTCTACAGCTTCCTGAGGAGGGGAAGTGGAGAGGGAGGTGCTGATCTCTTCTCCTTGGGATCCAGTGACAGGATACATGGGAATGGCTCAAAGCTGCACCAGGGGAAGTTTAGACTAGACATTGGGAACCATTTCTTTACTGAGAGGGTGGTCAAACACTGGAACGGGCTTCCTCAAGAGGTAGTTGATGCCCCAAGCCTGTCAGTGTTCAAGTCACTTGGACAATGCCCTTAACAACATGCTTTAGCTGTTGGTCAGCCCTGAAGTGGTCAGGCAGTTGGACTAGATGATCATTGTACATTCCTTCCAACTGAAATAGTCTAAAAAGAAGTCTGTGTGAGAAAAGTGCATGACATAACTATAGACACAGGAAAATCTCTGTGTTTCATTGGATCCATGGGTTGAATTAAAGGCCTATGAGCCTGTCAAAGGATGTAGCCTGTTCCTTGTTAACCTGGCATAAAGTCTTAACTTGCATTATGAGTGCATTTTTACTTTCCTTCACCTTTTCTGTGAAAATAACTGATTCTTGCAAAAAAACAGAACAGATCAAAAAAAACCCCAACCAAACCCACAAACCCAAACCAAACACATATTCAAACAGTTTTGTAAACCTGGGGTTGCTAAGTGCTTTCCCTTTGTGCTGCAATAGCTTTCTGTAGCTGACTTTTTTTTTTTTTTTTTTTTTTTTTTGCCTCCCCCCGCAGTTGTTATCCTCTACCTTAGGCATATCCAAGAGTACTAGTTCCTCTTCCCAAATTGCTCTTCTGTCTACTTTGTCTCATAGCTCCTAGCATGCTTTCTTCCCTGCCCTTGTTTCCCAGATTCTTCTTATGGCCTTGCTCACTAGAGAGTTTGGTTTTACATCTTTGGACATTTGGAATATGTTAAGGAAGATGCTCAGAAAATAGTAGCTGCTGGTGTATTCAGAATGTAGAAGATAAAGATATAGTGTCTGATAAACAATTTGCATAACATAGTATAATTGTATGGAAGGTAAAAGGAGAATAATCTTTTCTTTCCTCTATATAGTTCACTTTTTAAAAAAGTCATGGTTGGACTTCTAGATCTGCCTTTGTGTTCCATCCACCTCTATTCGCCAGTTTTCAAAAGGTTTTTCAGAGAAACTTGGCTATACTGAAGAGAATAGTTGTAGTGTACTGTACTGTTGTATTTTCAGGAGTAAAGTAGGTGATCTAGGATAGTTCTTGCAAATAAGTGAATGCATTTGCGATACTAGCAAATAAATGATTGCATTTGCAGGCTAAGGTGTTTGTTATGGGACTGAGTTTTTGAGTAGTTTAGAGGGCATATGGAAGCCAGAAAAGGTGGTAGTTCAAATCCTAATTCTCCAAGCAGCTCTGCAGAGCAGAGATGGACCCTTTTTCCATTTCATTGTGGTTCCGTGTTGATAGAGGTGTCTATTTAGATGAAGTTCTTTATTGATGTGCTGGTTAATAATTATGCAATAGGTGAATTGTGCCTATTTTAATTGGTAGTTGTATATAGAAACACACATCTGAACTTTTTAACAAGTGTAACTTAGATTTTTCTTTTTTAAAAAAACCTTTTTTGTTCTGTGAGATGATGTTGTATTAACTCTTTATCTCTGGGCTAATTGCCACTATGATTTAGTTGATGTGTCTTCAAAAAGCTGACTTTAGAATTAGCTAAAGGCATTTGTGTAATAAAAATGTAAGGTATAAAAATACTGTTTGTCAGCTAAAGATATCATGAACCTTAGCTGTTTAGTGAAACAACATATTTGGAAATTTAGAGAAAATTATTCAAAATCCATTTAGTCCAATTTATATGTGATCACTAACTTGTATAGAAAAGGCTTTATGGGGGTTGGAGAAAGCTAGGGGGAATGATATAGTGCAGTTAGTAAATATGTTGTAAGTGGGATCTTGCATAGACTTTTATATTTCAGACCAACAACAGACATCATTTTAGTGTTAAGCTACTGTGATGATAAGGAATATTTCTGATGTCTCTGATAGTTGGTGTGGATGACTACAGCTCAGAGTCTGATGTGATTATTATACCTTCAGCCCTGGACTTTGTCTCACAAGATGAAATGTTGACGCCTTTGGGAAGACTGGACAAGTACGCTGCGAGTGAGAACATATTTAACAGGTATGCTTTTTAAATGTCCTGTCTGGCTAACTATTCATCTGATTCAAATCTGACTGAAGTTAATTTGCATGAAATACAAATAATTAAAAAAACCCACAACTACTTTACAAAATTCTTAGGTTTCTATTCTTTGTTTCCTGGTACTCCTAGTTACAGAGCACAATATTAATGATAATAGAAAAACATTTGCTTACCTCTTAAGCAACTGTAGTTCAGGACTTCTTGAACTTTTTCATTACTTGGACCACATTCTTTTAGGGTTTTTGTGGATGGTAACATTCCTGTTGATACAGGACTAGAAGATAATAGTAAACTGTATCCATAAATCTGTGTGCTTTTAAGAAAACACAAAAGGTCAGGAGAGGATAATAAACAACACTGCTGATTGCCAGAGGAACCCAAGAAGTGTTCTGCAGGATCATCCTCATCCATAGTTTACAGTTTGAGTATTGCTGCATCTGGTTATCGAAAATGAAAAATTGCTGAAAAGAAAGTCTTAGTTAATACTGTGGTCTGCACTTGTGGTGGGCTGACCCTGGCTGGAGGCCAGTTGCCCACCAGAGCCACTCTGTCACTCCCCCTCCTTAACTAGACAGGGGAGAAAAGGCATAATGAAACGCTTGTGGGTCGAGATAAGGACAGGGAGAGATCACTCACTAATTATCATCATGGGCAAAACAGACTGAACTTAAAGGGAAAATTCATCTAATTTATTCCCGAACAGAACAGAGTAGAGGAATGAAAAATAAAATCAAATCTTAAAACACCTCCCCCCACCCCTCCCATCTTTCTGGGCTCAACTTCACTCCCGGCTGCAACCTCCTCTCTCCTCAGTGGCACAGGGGGACAGGGAATGGGGGTTATGGTCAGTTCATCACACGTTGTTTCTGCTGCTGCTTCATCCTCAGGGGGAGGACTCCTCTCATTGTTCCCCTGCTCCAGCATGGAGTCCCTCTCACAGGAGACAGTCCTTCACAAACTTCTCCAACGTGAGTCTTTCCCATGGGCTGCAGTTCTTCATGAACTGCTCCAGTGTGGGTTTCTCCCACGGGGTGCAGACCTTCAGGAGCAGACTGCTCCAGCGTGAGTCCCCCACAGGGTCACAAGTCCTTCCAGCAAACCTGCTCTGGTGTGGGCTCCTCTCTCCATGGGTTGACAGGTCCTGTCAGGAACTTGCTGCAGTGTGGGAACTCCAGTGTGGGCTTCCCACAGGGTCACAGGCTCCTTCAGGTGCCTCCACCTGCTCCAGCATGGGGTCCTCCATGGGCTGCAGGTGGAATCTCTACACCCCCTCATCCTTCCTCCATGGGCTGCTGGGGGATCTCTGCTCTGGCGCCTGGAGCACTTCCTCCCCCTCCTTCTGCACTGACTTTGGTGTCTGTAATGCCACCAAGCTAGTTGTTTCATTTAAAAGTACAGGTATTATAGCATACTTCAGACAGACACCACCACCCCCTGCCCCATCCCTTGCACACAGACACTGCAATGGAATGGAGAAATTCAAAACCAGCATTTATATGTTAAGGTTGAAGTCTTCTTGTGTCCTATTTTAACATAGTTTAGTTCGGGCTCCAAGTAAATCTTTAGTAAAGCATGTTTGCTTTTCTGCTGAACTCTTAATTAGGTAGTATATGGAAGATGTGTATGATTGACTACCCTTGTAGGTTAGCCTCTGTTTTGTTGTTTGTGACCCGAGTTCTTTAAGGATTTAGTGCTGTGCTTAACTTTAGTCATGTGAAGTATACTTAAAATTCCATATTCCATGTATGAACATCCCCTGTTTGGAAGGTTTTCATTCCAATTGAACTTAAACTCATAATTATAGAATGGTTTCTCTTATTATAACCTGCATAAGTCTGTATGCATAAATTAGTTCTGAAATGCCTGATTTTAAAGTTTTTTGTTTTCCTGAAATCCAAAGTTTGTGGTATTTTACAATTCGAGATTAAATCAGCAATTTGCCAACCAGGAAAGAGTTTTTAAGTGTTTGACTTTTCACAGGAGGTGAGGGAAGAGGAGCCTTTAGGGCTGTAAGTGACAATTATGTAATAAAAACCAGTAGGGAGGAGAACAAACTCAGCAGTTGGTGTGACTTTGAATTTTAAACAAGGATAGTGGTCCTAATATTGCCTATTTAAGAAAAAAAGTCTCCCTCAATCTCTCAGTATGGATTGCATGGGGTGTGGGGCATGCATAAGCTTGAAATCTTTATGATGCTGCTGTCCAGCTCTAAGCATCCTGTGCTTTCCTGTGCCTTGCTGCAGGGGAAGATGGGTGGAGTAGCTATAGTTTGCCCTGGGGCTCTTTTGTGTTTGCTTGTTTGTGGGGTTTTTTTGTTGCTGATTCCCCCCCCCATAAAATTGTTATTTAGTTGTAGTTCTCTTTGTGGGCTTACTGTGTTACATAGAAACAGAAAATATAGGAAATAGTATATGATAGCCATTAATGATGTAACTATGAGTAGCAGTTATATCACTATAAGTGATAGTGAGTAACTGTTGCAGGCAGTTTGTGATGATTCAGTGTTAGTCAGTTTCAGGAATAATTGGAGAGATTTTTGGTAGATGGATGAACTGGAGCATTTCATAGGGAAAAGATAAGAATAAACAACTTAGATGTAATTTATGTCTCTTAGTATGGTATAATCACATCCCATTACTTATGTGTAGTTTAATGTTATTTTATATTATGATTGAGTTAGTGTTTTCATTGTTTCTGTGACCTTGAGTGTGCATTTGTGTGGACGCTTTAAATTATAGATGCCCAAACCCTTGAAACATAATCATTGAGCCTGGGTAAATTAGGGTAAGATTTTTTTTTTCTTTAAACGGATAAATTTGCTTTTAGTGTGGGTTTTAAAAAATGTTTAAATTTCATTTAAAGTATTATTTCTTTTTGTATTTGTTTTTATTACCATTTTCTGTCTGGTTAGTCATCTACATATGTATCATATTTGCAGTGCGTGATTATATTGAATGATTAATGTGAAGTGATTTTTAACAATTACTACAAAATCCTAATCTCCTTTGAGTGGATTCTTTGAGCGCTCATGATTTTTCAGCTGGTGTCTGAAAAAGTGAGTTGTAGCAGATTAGACTTGGAAATTGCAAATAGCAATTGCTTCTTCATTTAAATACGTATGATTTTTTGACAGGATGAACTGAGAAAAAAGACTGAGATAGGGAATCCTTTAACAGCTTCCCAAATAGTGGAAGGAGTTGTTGTGTGATAATTTTTGGCATGTTATCGTCTACATCCTCGCTGTTTTAAGCATTGGTGATCAGCACGACAGATGTTGTCTCAGTCTATGAGAATGGAGGGGAACCTAACGAATACTACAATATATTACCTCTCTTGTATCTGAAAACCAAGGCAAGTGGGACTCTAGTTATGGTTTTATTAATGAAGAGGCAGCCACCAGACCAGATTTGAGAAGCATTTCTAGCATATGCCTTAATAGTCCAATATTATACTGCAGCAATAATAGATGCAGAGCAGAAAGCCAAGACCATCACCCTGAAAAACAAGGTCTCCTTTGTCTGGTAGTGCTGGTGTGGGCATATGCATGGATGGGGATTCCATTTTGCTATTTGCTTTAAAAACTGATTGCTGGTGCAAATTGGAGCATGGCTTTTGTCTCTTCTCATTTTAAAAATCCTTTGTGGGTTTTCCTAAGCTTTATTGCCTTTAATTTGCTTCCATTCATCATTAGGAAGACTCAGAAGTATACAACACTCACCAATAGATCTGCTCAAATAGTGAGGCAGTTCCTGAAGAACGGACCCTTCCCTTTTGGTCAGCCTAGTTTTTGAGAAATTGCTGTTGCCCTTTCTCTTTAAACCAAAGCAGATCTTGGCAGCAGACTTTCATTCATCAGCATGACCAGTCTTGGCTATCAACACTCTTATCTACATGTAAACGTAGATATTTTTAAGCTATCCTATTGCCATGCTTCTTTGTGTTCTGAAGTAGTACTTTGCTTTTCCCTGGGGAGAGTACCTGATGACTTTTGAAATAGTTTGTTTTTTTTTTTTTTTT
>VXBL01006375.1:267730-374913 GCA_013400195.1 Aramus guarauna
TTTAAATACTTTAACTTCAAAATACTCATAGAGCAGCACTGGGCAGTAACTGAAGATATATCAGATCTCAGAGGGATTAAGTGTAGGTGTGCGTACTCAAGTACAACTTATCAGTAGCACTTTTGCTGTCTACAGTGTAGGTGAAGATTTGGCCTAAAAAGCATTCTGGGTAACTTGTCTTTTTTTGACTAAAAGATATGCTGCTCTGATTTCATGGCACAGACATGTAGATTCTGATATGGTTGGTAGAACGCAGCTTTCTTGCTTTCTAGACTCCAAATGGAAGAGAGATTGGCATCAGAAAGGAGGCTGTACCATGTGTGGCAATAAATTATTTTAATGATTCCTGACTGCAACAGTCACAATCTAAACCTTGGTTTTACGTGTCTGTGATTCTGGAAAATAGTCTAGAAGTTTTTAGAATATATGCTTGGTTTCAGGAACTGAGAAATCAATTTCTTTCAAGGAATTCAGGGTACTGATACATTTTTTTAGATTTATCAGGGCTATCCTGTAAGCCTTTCCAGTTCTCCATTCTCTTTTGTGGACTCAAGAACATCATTTTACTGTGTATTTAAAAATCAGGACTTGCATGCAGAAAGTACCCCCACTAAAATAGAAGAATGCTGTTTTCATCCCTCTGTGCAGTAATGTGTATCAAAACCCTCTCTAAGTATGATTGGTGGGATGTTGAGAATCTTATCAAGACCTTCTTTAAGTGTAAGAAATTACCTTGCCTTATTTTCATTTAAGTATGATCAGATTATAACCAACAACTTAATTGAGAATTTGGTTATCCAGAGCTGTAATTTTTTTTTCTTTCCTCACTTGCTTTCCTTCTGTCTGTGCAGTCTAACCCAGTGTAGCCTTCCTCTTTTTTGGGTATTTGTTGAGTACTGACAATAAGGAAATACCAAACTTGTACCAAAGCCATGCAGGTGAAACTCTAGTGGCATTCGTTCTGACTAGGACACTTCTCATCATTTTAGGATAAATTAGGTTATTTCTCCTAATCTCTAACTTTCCTCTGTTTTCATGTTTCAGTCTTTCTAAGCTCATTGTACATCAAAGAATAAAATTTAGTAAAAATGAAACAAACCTCAAAACACATTTTTTGCATGAACTTGCAGATACATGCATACCAAGTAAATTACTTAAACTTAACTTTCACAGTATAGATGGAGAAAGTTTACTTTGTAAGTGTATGGTAAAATGATATAAGCTTAACTGTCAAAGGACAGAATTTTCCCAAAGCACTAAGAAGTCTTACTTCAAGAATACTGAATGTACCTCTGCATATTTAGCCTTTCTTCTTAAGAAGGGCACAAAGATGATGATTTCAAAATTGGGAGTTTATTCAGAAGAGCTTCTGAGGTTATTTGGAGATACAGTGCTGAGTTAAGTTACTCTGACCAATATCCACTTAAACATGAAATGTCATCAGATCTTGATATAGAAGTTCTGCAAAAATGGAGGAAGAAAAAATTATCTCTTCTTTGTCTCTTTTATATTAATGTATACTTAGTAGCTATATGCACTCCTTGTGCAGATGAAATTAAATTCTGTAGTAGAAATTTATTAAAGGGCTAATGATGGTGATTGGTGCACAGTAATTGTACTACTTAGAACTTCCAGTATTGATTCCAAATAAGGTCAAAGTAGTATATAAAAGGAGTTTGAGCCAAGGAAAGATACTGTCACAAATCCTAGTTATGTCCCTGTGTGCAGTCTTCAAAATACCTGTGCCGTGCATGTGGACATAAAGGCAAGGTGTTTGTAATCTATCCCCATTTAACCCCACTGCTAATTGTAGTGAAGTGCGCCTACAAGATAGCCTGTCGGTTTTTCTACCATTGGACAAGCTCTCCCCATGCGTGCTCAGGAAAACTTGAACTTTGCTAATTATCCTCCACTTCAGCACATAATAGCTCAAGTGCTTATACTGAACACTGTGTTCCATCCTTTGACCTCTGCCCTTTCTTTGACCTGTAAGATATTTAATGGATAAATAGATGCATTGCTGCTTAGGTGGCAGTTGTATACCAAAGACAGGTATGGTGAAAAAATAGTTTTCTTTGAGAGTTCACAGCTGTAGGGCTATTGATTTGAAGCTTCATTTCCCAGAGCAGCTAGAGAAAGTCTTCTTTGGACCTGGAAGAATCAGGCATAAGATCTGACTGAATGGGCAAGAAGATGCAGTTCTACTAGTTTTTGCAATGAAGACAACTCTGCTGGCACTGAGTATGTGTAATGATAGAAGTTCTTAGTGGAGCTTGGTATCTCATTAGAGGTGAGCACTGCATAAACCCAAACCAGTGGCAGGACAGAAATAGCAAGAAACCATTAATCCTAGTCCCAAATCATGCCCTCATAACCAGGAGTAATGTATAATAACATAATTTATGCCATTCAAATTACTTATAAGGTTGTCATTAATGTTGGTGGAGTCATTTCTGTCATATATGTACTTGAAGGAGTCTGATTCCCTGTTAGAATGCAGTTAATGGGGACGTGTTGTCATTATCCCTAGAGGAAACATACTCCTCCTCTTTTTCCCTATCACAGGAGGTATCTCTTTGCCTCTTGAGCATGAAGCATGTCCACCTATTTTTGTTGTTTTGTTTGGGTCTAGATCAAGCAGGTTGTCCTTCAGAGCTCTGTTACAGTTTCACAAATGCTTACCTGGTACTCACCTGGCAAGTTGTGGGCAAGCTATTGCTTGCCTTATGTTATGCTACTATGTGTTGACGGTTCATTTTGGTCCTCTGTTGTAGGCTTTTTGTAGCTCGACTGCCAATGCTTGCATGAGAAGTAAGATCAAACCGCTAGGCAGGGCAACAGGGACCCTTGCTTACTCTCTTGTCTCCAGTAAGCAGAGCATGTTACAGCGTGAGGTTGCAGGGCCCAAGTCATTCTGCATTAGTTGCCTATGTGCTAGCTCTCAGCCTGTGGTAAATGTGAGGTGGGTTTAGCTCTGTGTCCTATGTTTGTGCCTTAGAGGCACAAGAACAATTTTGGCAGATTATTGGGGATTGTGGCAGAACTAGGTCAGAGCCTGTAATGTTTGGAGGACACAAGAGGACATTGTCTCCCGGAACACTGGATGGATGGAGTGAAGAGATGACCCCGTCATTACTGGCTGTCTACCTAGTTTTCTAAAGTGAGCTTAGCTTGCCCTGTTGTCTTTTGTTGTAATGCTTTTTACCAGAATCTGCTAAATGTAAAAGTAGACCCATTGATTCCTTTACAAGCCAAAGAGGGAAGTACCACCTGGATGTGGGTGGGAGCCATCTTCCACCTTTAGTCCGGGGAAAAAAATGGAGTGTCCCTCTGTAGCTTTGAGCAGATTTAATAAATAAGTCATATCTACTTCAGGTTAGGATTTGTGTCTTCATCTCCTTGAGTAGAAGGTTTGTGGCCTTCAGCTTATGGAGTGGCTGCTTCTGCATAGCCATATCTGTCTAACTCACAGGAGCTAGCAAAGACTTACTGTGGGATGTAGCCACCACAGTTCAGGATACTGCTAACAAAGCTCTGTGAGGAGATGAGTCTTCTCAAAACTCCCAGCATAGTAGGGGGCCATTCCATACTCCACAGGAGCCAGATGGGATGTAGTGTTGTTTAGTGCCTGTTCCTTACTTGCTGAGACCAACTCAGTGGGTCAGTTGACTTGTCTCTTGCATTCCAAAATCATTTAATACATGAGACACATGCATCCCAGCAGGCTGGCTTATGAAATATGCTTCATCTGTTCCTCTTCTCTTTTCAGAAGTGTCCAACCCTTTAAAAGACCAAGTCAACTCTGCTTCTAGGTTAGTCTGTCACATAGTCTGTTTCCCTCCATTAGGATTTTGATAGTGGAACTTCCAACTGCATATCAAGATCTCTGCTGAGATGTTGCACTTTTACCAAGTTGAAAAGAGTGAGGGAGGGGAAGTTTGTTGAAGGCAAACAGTTTTTTGCAGGGCTGTGTTTTTTTTTTTTTTTAGAGGATTTTGTTGATGTGTATGCCAAAAAAAGTTTAGTTTAACATAGTTTTGCAAGTGTCCAATGTGAAACATTGAAATTATTGATTTTCAGTGTGAGAAAATGGAAATGTCTGCTTAGCTTTGGGAATTCATGAAGACCTACTGCATTTTTCCATTTGTATGGAGTTGTGAAGTTCTCAAGCTTCCCTTGTACACTAGGAACGTAACCATCTGTTTCTTACCAGTTTGTGACCATTGCTTACATTCACTGTTTGTAGTGAACATGATCAAGTTTAGCTGCGCTTCAACTCTTGTCTACAGCACTGCTGTTTGTCAACAGTGCTTATATCTAGGCTACATCCTAAAAGTGTTTCTGTCAGTCAGTTCTAGAAATATCTGGCACTTGACTCTTGATGCTTCAGCATTTTGATAAATTGCTCCAGGGCAGTACAATACCTAGCAGCGTGTTGGACACTGTTCCTTGGTCCATTCCACTGTTGTGATCATCTGGCTAGCTCTTTGAACTGATGTTCAACCCATGTTGTCCAAAAGGGTGGTGATGGGGAAAGTTAGGCAATTGCGGGCTGTTGAGGAGAAAGGTTGATTGCCACACACTACCGGCTGCATTGTTTAAAATGTAGTGTTTAGGGCTGTCTAGGTAATTGATGGGTATGACTTTGTAACATAGGCTGCAACAGAACTTTAGACACCTTAGAGGGCAAAAATCCAAATTTAACTATATCTTGTCACTGACAAGTTAATACTTAGAAAAATTTCTTGTGCATTAAAAGAAGTAACTGAGCTGTTTCCGACTTGTTTTGCTTTCTACTTTGCTTAATGTATATGTCCCAGGCACATATGGGCTAGTACATTTTATTTTCACGGTATATACCCATTCCTCTATGTAGCATTTGAATGAAGTTTAGTTTCTCAATGTCACTGTGAGTATGGAAATCTTCAGCTTGAGAGTTCATGCTTTTGTTTGTGAAATAAGTTCTTAATTCTGTTTAGCACTGTTTTGGCAATAGTGGTGTTGTCTTGCTTTGTATGGAACAAGTTAGGGAATTCAGAGGTGAGGATGGAAGGCTGACACTGACTTCCTAACCTTCACCTCCTGTTTGCCCACTTGGCAGATGATTACTATTTTTCATCTTTGTGGCTAGTTTTCCTTATCCTTGTAAACCAAAGAGATACTTTTAATGTTACATTTAAAGTTAACAGTTTTTTTAGGATTACACCAGGTATCAGAATTAAGAATTCCCAAAGCAGGACTAACTCAATTTACTGAGTTAAAAATGAATCTATGTAAAATTTTACTGTTTGGTTTAAGAAACTTGTATGATTGCACACTTTTTGATTTGGCTGTATTTCTGGACACAAATAATGCTAATTTTTAATCTCTCTTGTGAACTAGGCAAATGGTGGCTCGAAGTTTGCTGGACACTTTGAAGGAAGTCAGTGATGATGAGAGAGATTGTATTGCTGTGTTGGAGAGAATCAGCAGATTAGCTGATGATTCAGGTAGGTAGCATTAAACACTTTACTGGGTTAACAAGGGAAAGTCAGAATTGCTGAACCTGTGTTCAGCACAGGACTGATATGTTCTTTCTTGTCTTCAATATTCAAATTAGGCTTCTGCAAATGCAATAAAACACTGTAAAATGTTATTTTGATAAATTATCCCACCAACAATTACTTTTTTCCTTACTATTTTCCTCAACGGAATTAAGCCCCTTCAAAATGTAGGATTACCACTTCTCATCAGTACATTTTTTAATAACTTTTGTACTTCATCTTCTCAGCAGATCTACATGATTATTTTAGATTTGTAGATAAAAATTAATTTATTGCCTTGAAAATAATCTTGCAAAACATCTGTGCAAAACTCCCATGTTTAGGTGTGGGATTTAAAAGCTGAAGTTGTTCCCTTGGTCCCTTTTGGGCAACCATTTGTGATGAAGGTAAGAGAGGCAGCAGGAATTGGCAAGCAAGATACAAATAAAAGTGATGGGCTCTTGCTCATGAGTATGTTGAGACTGCTGGGTGTTTGGAATAAAAGGCAAAATCAGGAGAATAATGAAAAACAAATATGAAAGAAAAGGAGTTGCTTAAAAATCATTGCGGGAGTGGATGAAGGAAAAAATGGTGTGGACACAGCTGCAATAAAATTCCAGGTTGAAGATGCTCTGGAAAAGATTAAGGACTTGATTTCAATGTAGCTGATACAGTTGAAGCACCAGAAGGAAGGCTTTAGCAGCAAAACACCAGAGAAGATCTGAAGTTCGTTCTTTTGTCATAGTAGGAGTGCTATGGAGAGAAAATTGTATTAAATCTTGTATGAGAAGGAAATTTCTTCTGTTTAATTTCTGTTAGTTTTTCTCCCTTCTTCTGGAATTGCGGAACATAACTTTTTCCAAGGGTAAAAAGGTATTCTGCTCACTTCTGTTATTCTGTCATTACTGTCATCATTTAAAATGCACATTTTTATTTTTCTGAGGGAACATCCTTGTTTAGCCAGGAAAAATAGCCTGTTGTAAGCATTACATAACTGTATTGAGCACCTCTCCAAGGAATCTTTAAGAGGATAAAAAAAGTCACTATTCATTTAAGATTAAATGTGCCTTTGAGAACAGTGGCATGCTGCTGTTTCTACAGTGCTCTCCTAGTCTACTTTTGATACCTGTATATGCAGTGCTTGTTCACGTGATACTGTTAACAGTTTTGAGCATCAGAAACTTTCTGAAGCTTTATTTCAAGTTTGGAAAATAGGACAGATGTGTCTGGGGAGAACCGCCTTGTGTAGCAACTTTGTACTCTTAGGCTTTTCATTGATGACCAACTGAATGTGTCAACTTGAAGTTTGGTTAGGTAAAAATTTAATGGCAGCCAAGGGCTGAGCTCAAATCAATTTGTTTCCTTTAACAAGGGTGGAGTACATTTTTAGTCAGGGTTGATATTTTCTCAGCATCAGTAAAAGCAGCATTTCAGGCTTTTCCTGCATTGTAGGAGTTGTCTCAGATCTGCCAAACTAGTAGCACTGGATTCTGCAGCTGCCCCACAAATTAAATATCTGCAAAGTTAACTGAGTTTTGTGCCTCAAGCAGTTGCAGTATTGGACTTGGCCTGTTTCTGTAAGACAGGTTATTAGAATATCCTTATGTCTTAAACCATGTGAACATTCATTAGGGAACTAGATCTGCTTTGTATCTTCTTAATATATTGCTTGACTGTTATTCAAACTGTAGCACAGTGGTTTTTGGGTTTTTATGGTTTGTTTTTTTTGAGGTTGCTATTACTAGAATTTTTTCATTTTTGTCTTATGCATTTTTCCATTTATGATATTTTCCAACTTGTTCTGTAAAACAAAAAAATAACTGAATTTGGAATAAGAAAACATTATGAAAGTATCTGTGCATTTTGACTTGCTTGGTTAGAGCCAGATATCTGTATGGTTAGAGCCACCCTGGAGTTAAGCCTTCGTGTTTAACTGCATAACTAAATAAAACTAAAACCAAACTGTTGGGAACTCAAGCTAAACTATGTACGGGCCTTCTCATTTCTAATGGGTGGTACTCATTTGTCTTGTGTCAAGTTTTAAATATTTGGAGGTATTTGTCATCTTTTGTCAAATCAAGTCACAGAGAGTGAGGTACTTTTTCTTTTTTTTGCCAGTAGTTGGTATAATGAGGTTTGAATTGAAGAATGTACCCGGGGTACGTGATATCTTTGCGCTACTGCTGCTGTTATCTAAAATATGGGCACAGCAGTGAACCAGAAATACCAATTGTCCTAAAGTTGTCTAAGCAGTCCTCTATCCTGTTAATACTTTGCAACTTCAGAAGTCCTGTAGTTGGGCTGCTGTTTTTCAGGCATGGTTCTTGCTTGAAAAAAAACATGTTTAGGTGTTTTGGTGATTTTGTGTTTTGGATTTTTTTGTTGTATGGGGTTTTCTTTGTGTGTGTGTGTGGTTTTTTTTTGTTGCTGGTTTTTTTTTTTTAATCTGAGGCTACAGTGAGACAGCCATTTCTATCTTTGAGAGCAGACTTTCAAAACAGTAATTATTTTTATTCTTCATGTACTGTGATAACACTTTAAGAAGCTAAATGTCATCTGTTATGCTAAACACTGCATTAATGTGAAATAAAAATTAGCCTTTACCAGAAAAAGATCTGGATCCAAATATATGATTATAGAAGGGAAGGCACAAAAAATCATGAGCCTATGGTTTGGTATGATTGACATGAATCTTGACATACCATCTGGCTAGCCATGACATAAATTTTTTTGAGGCATCATGGCAAAGGCAAATATCAGCTCTAAAACTTTAAAAAAAAAAAAAAAAATTGACAAAAATTCTCAAATAAATAGCTTTTGGCGGACACTCCTTTGCACTCTGAATAATGTCTTATTAGTATCACTAGTTTATGAAGGTTTCTTTGAGGGGAAAAGAATTAAGTGTTGCCTGTACCTAAAGAATGCTAAGTGTTTTAACATCTGTTAACAGCCAATGTGCGGGTTGCAGGTGGACAGGCAGCAAGTTGTAGTGAAATGTATTATATGAAGGAGACTTCTGATGGCTATTGTGTAACTGCACTGCAAATGAAATAAAGCAGGTCTTCTGACAGGACAGTTTGGACTCTTTCTAATGAATTAGTTCTAGGTTACCTGTGGTCTTGCAGTGTTATGGTAGGTTTCTACTGGGGGAAAAAATAACCACTTCAGATCACACTGGATATGAGCTGCTCCTGATGCTGATGGAACACAGCAATTGCTGTGCCCTGGTATCATGTCCTGCTGTATGTAAATGGCAGCACAGAATAGCCGTTCCAGTGGAGGAAACCCCTCAGTGGCAACTGGGGAATAATCTGCTGCCTCCAACCCTCTTACTTGCCAAAGAAACTTTCTCCAAATCTCAGTTGTTTGGAAGGCTTGTTTTCTTCAGTGTTTGTCTTCGTTGCTGTAGTTGGGTGTTACTGTTAAGTCTGCAAATGTGCGGTGGGGTTTGAGTATTTTTTAGTCCTTCTGAACTGTGGACTTCCTACTGTCTTTGCTAGTGAGTTTCCTATGATAGTTGCAGCTGAGATACCTTGTATTGCTTTTTAATCTGCTGTTTAATCACTTTGTTATTTCTCAGTTTCTTTAGGGATGTTAGGTATGGCTTCCCACTTAGATGTTTTTGTGGTGTCTTTGAACCTATAAAAGCCAAGAAGCAGCTTGGCATAGAAGCCTAGTGCTTGGCAAATGTTAATTTATCCCCCATAAACCCTTGTTAGAGGAAAAAAAAAAACTTACCTTCATGTTAAAACAGCTGGGCTTTCCTCATTCTCAAATGTAGGCTAGCCACAGACTTGTGTGAGCTTGAACAAGGGCCTTATGTCTGTCTTTTTCACTTGACTAAATTAGTATCATTCCAACTTTTTTTAGTACCAGCTTGTGAATGGCTTATATGATACAAGGCTTCATCATTGTGCGCGCAAGTACTATTAACTGGCTTAGAAGGTTGACTTCAGCCGGAATTATTGCATTACTGACATTTTGCTGAATGTACTTGCAAGAGGCACCAGAAAAAGCTTTAAATCTTGTTTTCTTTGGGTTCTTTTAGAGGGAGAGTCTATATCTTCATTTCTAAAAGATATGTGGCATTTTAGTGTACTATGAAATAGGTACATACAGGTATCTTTCTAAAGAAAAGATGGGGAAAAAGAAAGTGACTTTCTGGAGGACTGGTGCTTATTTGCTTTGAATATAACCAACTAGAATTTTTTTCCTCCTGAATGAAAAGTAGTCTCTCTACTGCATAGAATCAGTTGTGAATGCAGTTTGCAAGCCAAAATGATTTTAAAAGCAATTATTAGACTAATTGGTCGTTAAGTTTTGAAGCTGTATAATCAGGCTTAATGTGGATGTCCTCACAACCTTAATTACTTAATAGTGTGCTTAACTTATGTTAGGAAGAATATTTCAATTACTGCTGTTGGTGTAGAGAGAGATGCTAACAATACCTGTCAAGTAGCACATTACAGCATTTCATTTAACAAAATCTTCATTTGTAAGCAATATTAATGGGAATGCTAATATTTGCCTTTCCTAGCTGTCAATAGCTCCGCCTGTGTTTTCGCCCCTCCCATCTTCATGTTTCAGGATTTTCCATACCTCCTCTCCCATCTCCTGCTACACTAAGAATTTTTCCTTTAATTGATATCATCCTCTCTTGTCTCTCTATGCATCTGATGGATGATTAATGGTGACTTTACCCTCTCTCATTAGTCTGTATTACTGACGGGCAGAGCGAGGAGTGAAATGAAGTCCTTTTCTGGTTAGATAAAGAATCTGACTACTGAAGCAGCACACAAATCAGACACACGTCTTTCTGACGGACTCCTAAGCTAAAAGGGGTGGACTCTGTTACAGTGTATTTTCATTTGTCTAGATTTTCTTTTGCCTTCAAAAAGGTGGCAAAGTTGGAGGGACAGATGAAACAGGAAATGAGAGAAGTCGTAAGGGAAAATATGGATGACTCTAGAAGGAAAAGAAAAAGGGGGGGGGAGGGAAAGTTATGTTTGGGAAAGGAGGACGCAGATAAAGTTTGAGTTGATAAACCTTGGAATTTATTTAAACTTTGGTTTTGATCATGCAAGTGACATTCAGTATGAGAACAGACATTTATACAAATCCACTACTATAGTACTATTGCCATGCCCTTGGCTGATTTGGCATCTTAGTATGCTGTGGACCTTATATTCAGGCTGAATACAGAAATGGGGATCTATATGGAGGAAGAGCGTGAACGTATTTTCTGTGCTACTTGTTTCTCTCAAGCACATAAAATATTTTCATTTGTCTTTCACAATTTTTAATATATTTTTTAAATGCAAAGCTATGCACTTACACCTGCTTTTGACTTGCTACCCTTCATAAGAACAAATATTAATATTATTAATATTTAGGTGTACTTAAAACATTCATTAAAATTGTCAGTTAAAGCAGCATTTAACGTCAGCAGTAGTTGTTATTCATATACACTTTTACAACACAAACACAACCCCTCACAAATGTAGGGGAAATTGCTGCTTGTGTTCCAGAATGGTTATTTTTGGATAATGAAAGCTTTGAAGAATTTCTTCTAAATACTGTATCTTGCTACAGAATAGGCTATTGTAAAATAAACATAGTTGTGAGCTGGCTCTGGAATAATTACTTCATTTACAAATAACTGTCCTGGAGCAATTAGTTGGTATTGTAATTTGCAGCTCTGCAGTAATCCCCTCTTACTTTCCAGTATAGAGCTAACCATGGTGCCTTACTTCCTCATAGCTGAAGTGGAATAGAGAGTGAACTGAAGCCTCAGCAGGGAAGAAATAAATGTTACATGTTTATATAAGAAAGTGAAGTGTATGTGCTAGGAACAGCTAGATGAGTATGTTGACACTTTACTTACGTGAGAGATGGTGTCAAATTCTAGGGGAAATGTAAACGTTTTTTCATGGCTGAGGAAGGAACAGTTAATTGCTTCTATGCTTCTGGAGTCAGTTTGGGATGTTGATTTAAATGGTGACTTGTGAAATAGCTAAAACTGAAGGTTGGTGTGTATCGGTCAAAGTCTGCCCACGTTCTGGAGATGTTGGTTGGAATATATTGCTGGTTTCATGTGGTCTGGAAATTGAGAAAGGTATAACTGTGCCATTTTATTCTGGCAATGTCTTTTCAAAGTTATTTCACAAACAGAAGAAAGGGAAGTCTATTTTAACTTTCTTCTGCCATTCTTAGTTTTGTTTGATTTCTATAACTCCATTCAGTATAATTCTGTATCTAGAGAATACACAAGACTTGATAGAATGAAATAAAGTGCTAATGAATGAGAAAAACAAGTATGAGTTCACTTGAGATCTATTTTTTTATATTAATGTTTCTTTTCACATTTTTTTTTGTTTTGACAAGTTTCAGCTTTTTGCTAGTAGCCTGCTACTTTAAGGCATAGACTTCTACCTTCAGGAGATAGTTTGAAAAGAGCAGCATTTAAAAATACTTCCTCTGCCAAACAGAAAAATACTGTTCTAAGCAAATGTTATGGAGAACCTAATTGTACACAGTGATTTTTTTCCAGAGTGCCTAAAATAGAAACTTTAAGTCTTGATGTGAAGCAAAATTCTCCACCCAGATTTTGCTTATACTGTATGAATGCCTGGTCCTTACTCTATTGTACAGTGCAAAAATATATAATACAGATGTATTCCCCAGCTGGATGAACTTATGCTTTAAGAGGCTGCATGTAATAATTTTAACTGATACTGCCATGCTCTGTTCACTGTGATGACTGGACAATAAATTTGGTTATAAAAACCAGAAAAGTTTAAACTGAAATGGCAGACACTGTCATGTATTGAAGCCTGCTGGAATTTGTATTTGGAGCTGTCACCTGTCTAAGACAAAGACAAAGCTGAGGAATGGATGAAGGGAATGAGAAAGTGCTGTATCTTTAGTGGAAACTTTTGGCATTGTTGCTTGGGTCTTCAGGAAACAATGCAAAAAAAAAAAAAAACAAAAAAAACCCCAACTCTACTGTAACCCCATCAGACTGCAAGATTAGGCTCTATTCAGTACGCAGCAGAACATATGCTTCAGCATTTGGAAGACTTGAGCTCTTATCTAAATTGGTAAGCTTAAGGTTCACGTTGTTGCATAGCAGCAGTAATTGCCCAGAACAGCGCAAATGCCTTTTTGATAGCGAATTATGGTGTTGCATTACACAGTCAGTTACGTACACAGTGCTGGTTGGTTTATTGGTTTGAATTGACCTTACTAAGATCGCAGAGCCATATTCTTAAAAGTTAGGGAATGTAAGAACTAAGGTGACTCCGCAGTTCTAATTCATTCCTGGGCATGAATTTTTCAAATCTTTAATTGCATAATCTCATCTGTGTTCCTCACAAAGCCAGAGCTCACTTAGTAGCTCAGGAAGAAGGGGGCTCACTTTACGTGAGCAGCTAGCTCTTCAATTTTGTTGGGCAATGTAGCCACTCTCTTAAATGCTGCATAGTAGATGAACCCTGTTCTGAAGAAAAAAGGATCTTATGGTTTTGGTACTCATTGCTGTCTTTCTGGAGTGCTTCATAAAGAAATCTATGAATTCAATTTCACAGTAAACCTAGTCAATTTGAAGAAAGGGACTTTTGCTGCTACTTTACCAGGGTGTGGGCAAACTGTAGAGGTTTCAAAGTCAAAACAGTCAGCCTATTTTGAGTGCTTAGCGTCTGAAGCTTTGTACATAGCTCTTGATATACTTAATACAGAGCTCTTGTTGGCTTTGATTACAGCAGTGATGTTTTTTTTCAGGAGTGAAGGCATAGAGTTTGGACTGCAATCATAGGAATAGTGTGCAATAGTGAATAGTCTGGCTTGAGCATTTTGTACAGCTTCATGCTAAGCAAAGGAATGAATCGAGTTTCTCAGCATTTTCCTTCTTGCACTCTGTTGCGATGGTAATATTACAGTAAGCAGTCCCAGCACCCTCTTTTACCATCACTTGCTTCCATCATCAGATAGTTCTGCTACTTGAGGGAAATACGTGATTGCTCAGGGAAACCACTCTTAAGTGCCAGTTCTTGCTGTTTAATCGTGCTGCTGTGGTGGGGCAAAAGCTGTGTCAGCCATATCAGTTCTTTGATATGGTTTGTTGTCTGGCTGCACAAACAGTTGCATTGGCATAATGGCAGCCACAAGTTTTGCGTGTGGGAGGGTGGGAACTGCCCACAGCAAATTTGGAAACAATTTTAAAAGTACTGCTGCCAAAGATGCAGTCTCAGACAAATTTATCTTCCTTGGTCACCCTCCCCTCTGCCTCTCTCCATAAACCATGCTCTATGTGCTGCAAGAAGTGAAGCAGGAATCCAAAGTGGTGAGAACGAGTTTGTAGCGATTAAGTATTGTGCCATAAGCCTCCTGTGCCCTTAGATCATGTCCTGGGCATGTCTTGAAATAGCAGCCTTATGGGAAAGGTGGCAGTGAGTCCCTGCAGCCTTGGTGTTAGGTCCTGGTTCCAGTTTCTTGTCCAGCAACTTCGAGTCTCCCTTCCCTTTAGTTGCTAGTCTTATCTCCTTGTCACTCACCTCACAGCCCTCCATCCTTCCTTGCCTAGCATCATGGTTTCTCATTCTGCTGTTTCCCATCTGCAGCCTTTTCAAAAGATTTGCTGTTGGGAGTGGGGCTGTGTACAGTCTGTCTGCAGTGCCGATAGCTTTCTCCATTTCAAACCTGTTCAGCAAGGACGAACTCTTCAATTTGTAGTTGCTGTGCTCTGTTGGGTGCTGGGCAGGTGCAAATAGAGGGTGTTTTCAAGGTCTTTTAGCTCATCCACCTTTGGGCAGTTTTGAAATAATGTTGAGATGTAAAAGGACTCCTTTCTCTGGCACATTTCAGGCCCCTCTTCTAGAAGTGAAGACGCTAGGCCTTGTCAGATAAGAGGACCAGAATTCAGCGTTGGAAGAAAACAGATGCTTTTGCCAACTTTAGTCTTGAACACAGCTGATGTACTTTGTTTGATTTCCCCTCCCCCTGAGCCCCGAAAACCTCATCCTAATGAAGAATTGCAGCTTATCCTGTCTTGTGTACTAAGGACTTCTTTGGCAAATTTAAAATTATAAGGAAGCGAAATACGAGTTACTTCGATAGGAAATACAAGGCAACTTTAGTAGAAGGTGCTGCAAGCTCCCAATAGAAAGTTAGACTGAAATTAGAAATTTAGGATGGTAACTTTTTATTCTCTAACTACTTTATTTTTAGAAAAAATGCAAAAAGTAGTATTTCCTTTCTTTGCATTAAAATGATACGTAGAATTTAGCTTTCAGAATTAATGATCTCATTAACTGTTACGTTTGTTCTATTTACAGATGCTTATTTTGGTGAACTGCCATGTTTAGTGCTACAAACGTAGTGTTCACTTAACTAGACCGTAGCCTTTTGTTATTTGTTCATTTTTGTTAACTCAAGTCTTTTAAAACTTGGACATAGTTTGAGTAGTTTTCTTCAGGATTTGACTTCTTCAATGCAAACTTCAGGATGTGTGTATTGCTTATGGAGTGCAACCTGTGCATGTTTCAGAATATCTGAAGCTTAAATAAAAAAGGCTTTTGTCCTGTGTGTTTCTGTTATGTTTTGGGAAGAGAAACAGAGCAGGTTGGAAGAAATTTTTCCTTTGTCTTGAGCAGAAAACGTATTCAGTATTGATTTACATGGGATTTCATTTTGTGTTTTGAAACGTTGTCAGGAATTCATAAACTTCACAGAGGATTTTGGTATGTTTTTCTATAGGAAAAGTAATTTAAGTCTATAGTCAAAGAAATTGAGTCCATAGGCATTTGATTACTTCATGTGCCATGACCTTTTCTGTTACTGTCCGCAGTGAAGAAAAGACTGCACACAGCATGGTACTTACTTTATCTTTGTTTTGTTTTATTCAGGCCTAAGTTATCACTTGTAATCAGTGTTCAAGAAAGCCAAGTGCCACATGCATTGGCCGTGTTAAATACAAATGCAAGTTACATGCTTCTTCCTGCACTTGGGTCACAACAACCCCTGCAATGCTACAGGCTTGGGGAAGAGTGGCTAGAAAGCGGCCCAGAGGAAAAGGACCTGAGGGTGTTGGTCGACAGCTGGCTGAATATGAGTCAGCAGTGTGCTCAGGTGGCCGGAAGGCCAACAGCGTCCTGGCTTGTATCAGGAATAGTGTGGCCAGCAGGACTAGGGAAGTGATCGTCCCCCTGTAGTCAGCACTGGCGAGGCTGCACCTCAAATAATGTGTTCAGTTTTGAGCCCCTGAGGTGCTGGAGAGTGTCCAAAGAGCAGCAACAAAGCTGGTGAAAGCTCTGGAGAGCAAGTCTTCTGAGGAGCAGCTGAGGGAACTGGGGTTGTTTAGCCTGGAGAAAAGGAGGCTGAGGGGAGACCTTATCACTGTCTACAGCAACCTGAAAGGAGGTTGTAGCCAGTTGGGCTTGGTCTCTTCTCCCAAGTCACAAGTGATAGGACAAGAGGAAATGACCTCAAGTTGCACCAGAGGAGGTTTAGACTGGATGTTAGGAAAAATTTCTTCACAGAAAGGGTTGTCAAGCACTGGAAGAGGCTGCCCAGGGAAGTGGTTGAGTCACCATCCCTGGAGGTATTTAGAAGAGGTGTAGATGTGGTGCTTGGGGACATGGTTTAGTGGTGGACTTGGCAGTGCTAGGTTAACAGTTGGACTTGATGCTCTTAAAAGTCTTTTTTCAGCCAAAACTATTCTATGATTTTTTTTAATGTATCATGTTAATTCCAAGGAAGATGGTTCTGGTCATACCATTAAGTTTTTTACCTGAACAATTCATAGGTACAAATTTAATAAAGCATGTGTATCCTGTGAACAGTAGGCACCTTGTTTAAAATATTGTACATCAAATTACTGTAACTTGAGAGTAATTGAGTTTTCTTTATGTGTAATCAATTCTCTAATGGTAACTACAAATGTCAGCAAATTCTGAAAGGACAGAAATGCTTAGTACTTCTGAAATGATTTATTTTTTTCCTGTGGACAAGTGGACTGTCAGGAATGTGATAACAACCGGCTTCTTAAATAGAAGCTGTTTTTTAAATAGTTGGAATTAAATCTACACTTGTATTTCTTTTCTTTCTTCTCTTCTCATCTCCTAAATAGATGTGCATGTTCTGTGGGGATTAGGTTTCATTCAAGCAGTGCACCTTTTCCTGAATTTAAAAAGTGAATGAAATATTTTTTTAAGTAGTCATCGACTTTGATGAAAAACATATCTGAAAGGTTTAATGGAAGCAACTGGAAAGATGCAAGACCTTTTCCATCTAATAAAAATATCAGTAGTCTTAAAAAATAAAGAATGAAAAAGAGCATCTGTGATTATGGCTGGTTGTCCTGCTCAGTGGGATCTTTCCCATGTGAGAGGCTGTGGCCAGGAGTCCCCCTCAGTTTGTTTCTTCTCATAGTGGTACCAATTTTGGGTTGACATTCTGCTTAGCAGGTTTCTTTGAAGTAGGTGATGCTCGTAGGGAGGTCAGACAGATTCTGATACTCATAATGTTTGTTGGCTTGCTCTTACACCTCTTCTTGTTTGGTGTGGTGGGGTGTTTTTTTTGTTTGTTTTAAACTGAGAAATGTGGGACCTGTCTTTTTAGTAGTTTATCAGTACAGAGTGTAGTTGTACCTTGTTTTGCACAAAGATGGTGCTTGTCAAAATGAAGCTTGACATAAAACCGCTGACATGAACACTTGAGAACATACTTTTGTATGTACAGGACTGTAAAAAGCTTATTCTGGCAGTATGCTTGTAAACACTTATTGTGCTTTTTTGGTTTTATTTTGACCCTGACAGAGCCAACAGTGCGGGCAGAACTGATGGAGCAGGTGCCTCATATTGCTATGTTCTGTCAAGAAAACAGGCCTTCAATTCCATATGCTTTTTCCAAATACTTACTGCCTATTGTGGTACGGTACCTCGCAGACCAGAATAACCAGGTAAGTGTCTTTTACAAATAGTTTATTAGCTAGTTGAACATACCTAAATTATTTAAATTTAGCGTCATACAAATGTGTAGTATTTCCTGGTGAAAAAGATTTTGCATGGACATGAAATACATGGCGCTCCAAACTTAAATCAAAGAAAACATCCAATGTTTTTTAATCTAATGCTGTCTGTTTTGATTTGGGGCCTTTTATCTGGTATTGTATTCTTATGGATAAAATCAAACAGTCATTTTGATGTAAGCTTACATAATTTAAATTCTGGCAAAAAGGACCAGTAGTCATGAAAAACTGACTTCTTGGTATAATTCAATTATTTAACACCATTATGTACCTTCTTGACCAGTTATTTTATATATAGATCCAATAAAGCTTTTGGATTGAACTTGTGTGGTTTGTTCCTCTGCATGTATGAGTTAATGTGCCTAACGTTGTCTTTAGACTTCTTAGTATCATTTCAGACTAGACTAATCCTAGGTGATACAACATTTTAAGTG
The DNA here is from genome assembly GCA_013400195.1 of Aramus guarauna. NCBI lineage: Eukaryota > Metazoa > Chordata > Aves > Gruiformes > Aramidae > Aramus > Aramus guarauna. The sequence goes on from VXBL01006375.1 coordinate 285,712, forward strand.
TTTTAGACCTCTGAGTTTGTCACTTATTACTTTGCCATTTCCAGATTTTCTATAATTAAAAATAGGTACCCAAACCTATTTTTCTTAGTAGTTGCTTTGCTAATTCATGTATAATACAACAACCATACTTCTGCTTGATATTCTCTTGCTAACAGATTCAGCAGTTCTTTTTATCATCTTAACCTCTTCTGATACTCCATAGTTCATTTGGCTGCTCCGCTCCAAAACAAAGATCTCAAAGGTGTTTTCAGAATTGCTACATTGCAGTGTATAGTCTCTTGCTGTATGTAATGTTTTCTGATGAAATTACTTTTTTTGAAAGGTAGGGGTTAGCCATGTATGAAGTCAGTTGTTAATGGTTATCTTATTTTTACACAGCCTTTTTTTTTTAATTTTTTTTTTTTTTCTAAGCAAAATTGTGTCTCAGAATTTAAAATACATTTGAAATAAACAGTTATTCATTCCCAGCCAAACTTCTTAATCTAAGAAAAAGAGGATTGGTTTAATAAAATTCGCATTCCTTAGAACTTTGTTACTGCCAATTAGTTGTGCTGCTTTTCTTTACATAAAGCATGAGCGTTGCAATGACTACTTTTTTTAACATTGCTGTCCTGTGTTTTGGGAAGTATGTAGGTGGCTGCTTTTATAATAGCTTTGTCATAGTTTACAATATGTAGGTGTTCTTGAGATCAAACATATTTTTTTCAAACATGAAGTGTTTGCAAAAGTGCTTTTGGAGCACTTCGTCCTCTCTCTGAGTGCAATTAGTATAGGGGTGTGGCAGTATGTGTGTCCTGTATTTTGGAAGCTGTACCTATATTTAAACAAACAAATCCGCTGCCCCCCCCCCCAACTTTCTTTGAATTCCTTGGTTTAATTTTTGTCTTTTTATGATAGGTGAGAAAAACAAGCCAGGCTGCATTGTTAGTTCTGTTGGAGCAAGAACTTGTAGAGAGATACGATGTGGAGACCAAAGTATGCCCTGTTCTGATAGATCTGACAGCTCCAGACAGCAATGATGATGTGAAGACAGAAGCTGTGGCTGTAAGTAACAGAGATACCAAGTCATACAGTATAAAGTTTCCTTGAATGCGTGATATTGCAGTGTTAATAATGTGTTTCAAAGTTGCACAGCTGTATGGTATTAAAGAGAAAAAATTATATTGCTACTAATAATTAATCTGTAACTTTTTCCATGCTGTGTTACGTTCAAGTCAAGGTTAGATTTAAATTCAATAGCTTATATGTGCTGTAAAGAAAAACCCAGCTGGACGAGACAGCATAGGAGATTAACTTTATTGACTTCTAAAGCATCTGCTGTTACTGGTTTTTTAGGTTTTGTCAGGTTGGTTTGTTTTATGAAAGTTTAAAATACATACGTGTAAAATTTCCATCAGTGCTAAATCTTCAATGCTTGACTTCTGTTGGTCTTTAAGGTCACAACCTTAATAATTAAAAATTACTATGTGTTGAATTAAAATAGTAAGCAAAGTAATAATTTGTAAAGGAGAAATGGCAGAAGATGTATGCCCTTATGTTTTGCTTGAATTTTTGCAATTTATGTTGATGGTTTTGCTGGGTAATTTTTTTTTTTTTTTTTTTCTTCCTTGAGCGACCTCACTTAATTTACTTTCATAATGAGGCTGGACTCATAAACAATAAGCAGGCTGGGCAGTATTACATTTGGCACCAAATTGCTAGTACTTTCTTGAAGAAGCTTACAAATGTAAGGGAGTAAAATTTGAAGCAGAATTGGTTTACCCATCTTCACTGTTTTGAAGATAATGAAACTTGACAATGTTTCTGTAGCTCACTGACCCACTGGGGTTAAAAAAATAAAAAAATCTATTATTATACAAAAACGAATTCAAATAGTTCTGCTGATGTGATTAGGAGAGTTAAACGTAAAATTCTTTTACCTTCTATGAAAGTTTTACTAAAAATCAGAATGAAGGAGCAGTTAGAGGGAAAAGCTGTCACTTTGGCATGATATGCTTTTTCAGTAATTTTATGTTAGGGAGTTGCATATGCACAATATGGAGTGTTGTAATTTATTTTTAAATTATACAGAAGTTGCAGAAGTCACTTAGGTGTGTTAATTGTCAATTTTCTGTTAATTGTAAATATATATATTTGTTAAGTATTGGAATAGTGAAAATCTTGTACCTTCTATTTTTGTAAGTCTGGGTAAGATATGAGAGTAACTTCTGAGACTTCAGTTATCTCTAGTTAGGAATTTGATTTAGTTTGAAAGATAAGTGTTTTCTACAGCTATGTTACATCAGGATGGGGGATGGTTAAAAAAAAAAAAAAAAGAAAGCTTTTTGCAGAAGTGGCCAAACTTTTTCAATTCAAAATCTAGATGTTTTCAATACTACTCACAATTTTCAATACAATATATGCATCAGAATTAAAAGTAAATGTAAAAAGCCTCTGCTTAACTGACATGGAATTATGTGTTGTGCAAAAATCCCTGATAAATGTCTATCTTACCAATAGATAATGTGCAAAATGGCCTCCATGGTGGGAAAGGACATCACAGAAAGACTTGTTCTTCCTAGGTTTTGTGAGATGTGCTGTGACTGCAGAATGTTTCATGTTCGTAAGGTATGAATTATCAGTATCTGGTCTGCATTATCTGTGAAAGGAGTGTGTCATGAGCTTGGAACTTGCACTTAACTAAATGACTTTTTCCTGCTAGATCTCATTTGTGACATGTAGAAGTGAAAGCTATGGGGTTTCTTTGTAGCTTGCACTTCCACAGATTTTTTTTATATATGACACTGAGGTTTTTTCCCAGAGTCCCTACCTTTATTATCAGAAACAAAGAATCTGCTTGTCCTTATGATTATGTAGGTAGCCATGAAAATGTGAACCAGCTGTAACTGATACAACATTAGCCACCTGAGCTCATATCTCTGTGTGTAGATGAGATTAAAAAGATGCTCATTAAGATGAAACAAACCAGTACTCCATCATAGTATTTAGGTACTGAGGCTGTGTTTTAGTTTCACCCTGCCATTGCATGGCTTATTTTTCGAGATAACTGCTTGTATTCTTTCATTTGACAGCACTTTGAATGCATTTTATCCTCCTTCCCTTTCACTTAAGTTCTGGGGTGGTTCTTTTGTGATTGAAATGGCTGATTAAGCTTGAAATGAAGTAAACAATTTTTAAATTTCTTTTAAACCATGGGAGCTGATGGAATGGGGAAGTAGCTGATGCTTAGTTTGCACTGAAACCTGTTTTTATGGTTTTAAAAGCTGTTTATTTTTTTTCCTTTGATTTTTATTTGCTGTATTAAAACTATGGTCTTAGTGGTTATTTCATGCGTTTTGTCTACAAGGTATGTGCAGCCAATTTTGGAGATATCTGCAGTGTGGTTGGGCAGCAAGCCACTGAAGAAATGCTGGTAAGCCATTTCTTAAAGGATTTTTCATTTTAATACAAGTCAGTAGTGGAGCTGAACAAGGTACAGAAGAAGGGCAGCTAAAATGATTAGACAGCTACTATATTCCTTTAGTAAGGAGAGACTGAAAAAAGCTGTGACTTTAGTTTTGCTGACATAACTGTCTATCATAACCTTAAAAATCTCGAAGATGGTTGCTATGAATAAAGAACTCTTACTTGCCAAGTCACACAGTGTAGAGCTAAGGGGTACTCCATTCTAGAGCTGGGAGAAGGGTTTAAACTAGACTGAAGAAAATACATCAAGCTGTGGAGGCAGAGAGTATTTGCAAGTTCAAAAATACATTAGGCAGGAAGTAGGCAGGATGTCTTTTTAATGTCCATAAATGCAATGAGAGATTGCAGATACAGGAGGAGCAAAGGGGCCTATTGACTGCTAGAAATATTGAGGCTTATGTGGTCTCTTTTAAACAGCATTACTTAATGCTGCTGTTCATTGATTTAATAATTTAAAGTCAGTTTTTCTGTCTCGAGGAAAGCCTCGCAGCCCTCCTGGGAAGGAGGGAAAGAAAAGAAAGGCAGAGAAAATAAATGAATCTGAGCAATTACAAATTCAAAAGGGAAGACCTACAAATTCAAAATAGAAAAACAGGGAACTGGATGGAGCAGTGAGCAGAAGATCCTTAATGGTGTCCCCCATTCCCCTGGTGGGTCCCAGGAGCTGGTGGATGTTGCTAGGCTTGGAGATGTGATAGGGCCAGGGAGCTGAAATCAGCCTGATGGTCATTGGGATCCTTCTTCACAGTTTATCCTCTTGGGGATGTGGACAGTGGCCTTGTTGAGGGCCAGAGGAGGTTGATGAGTCAGTGCCATGAATTAGCAACAGACTTGTATGGAAAGAGTGTAAATGCAGGCATGACTTCAACAAAAGGCTCTGCAGCCTTTTGCAGATGTGGTATCTGGACAGGTAGGCTTAGTGTAACCCTCAGGGCATTTCTTACTTTCTTACAGCATTTGCTGCATTTTTACCTAAGTACTGTGTGATTCAAGCCATTTGATAATGAAGTATTGTTGCGCAGATTTACATCACGTGTTTCTTGATTTGGGATGTAAATTGATTTGTCTCGCACAAATGCCCTTGTAGTGATACACGTAATGAATTTGGATTAAAACTTTGTGGAGGGAGCAATTAGACTATGAAATAAAAAAAGTGGTGGTTATTTTATGTCAAAGGAATAACATGTCACTGGAGGGTTGGGGATCTCTTGGTAACAGAAAATGCTGTTTTCTGCCTTTTTTTTAAAAAAAAAAGGGGGGGGGGCGCGCAAAAAGCTGAATGGCTTTAGATCAAACTTCATTTTGTAACATGAATGCTTATGTTAGAGGCAAAGTCCAGGCAACTTTGCTGATGAAAGCAGGAACAGCAGAGCATCAGTAACTGAGAAGAGAGCTGTTGCAACAGTCACGGTATTACTTGCATCTGACCACTCTGCCTGTTGCAAGTGAAGGCAGCCATGTGATGACCTGTGTGTCTGACTGCCTCATTTGCACTCTGTTCACTGTTTCATCCTTACTGTTTCCAAAAAAACTCGAGCACCTGAGCAACTTCAAAATACTTCAGTTTTATTATTAAAACCACTGCTCTGTTCAAACCTGTGTTCTTTTGCACCAAATGCAGTGTTTCTCTCATTCCCCTATTCCTCTATGTAGTTCAGGTCCTGCTTTGTAGGGTAGGTGGTGACAGAGATTGGTAAATCTAACAATGAGAAGTTTAGGTGGAAAAGAAAGGTTTTCTTTCTGAAGATGTTCTTCCTTTGCATTTCAGTGAGAATCTTAGAAAAATCTGGTGGTCTCTGATAGGTAAAATGCTAATGCACCAGTATTCTTCATGTTTTTCTTCCTTTCAATGTTAGCTGCTTTAAAAAGAATGTTGTAGAGATGAAGTTTTGCCTTATAGGTTTTCTGGGCTTGAGCATAATTTTGGAGTTGGGTGTTTTTGGTTTTGGGGGTGTTATATATATATTTATAGGTACATATAAATGAGGTTAGAAAGTTAGTACTTTCTTGCTGTTCTTCAGTGAATTTTCCTTATCTGTATCCATAAGTAACATGAGAGCAACTGATTAGAAGGGTGGTGCTACTGAATGTATGTTCTTTGTCTTGCAAGTGTTAAACTAATGCATCTGAGTATGAAGGCGGAGAACCAGATGAAGGAAATGAATGTGAAAAAAAGAACTTGCTTTGAAACAAGTACTGCCTGTTAAGACTTGCAAACTTACTCACTATGTTCCTAACAGCTACCGAGGTTTTTCCAGCTCTGCTCTGATAATGTGTGGGGAGTTAGGAAAGCCTGTGCTGAATGCTTCATGGCAGTTTCTTGTGCAACATCACAGGAAGTCCGGAGGACAAAATTGTCAACCCTTTTTATTAATTTGATTAGTGATCCTTCACGATGGGTAAGAATTGCTTTTTTTTCTTGAATAGCTGTCATATTTGAAGGATTTTACTATGATACTCCATATAGAACTTCTCCCCATACATGTGGATAATATAAATTATTTCATGCACCTCAAGCAAAATTCTTCTTAAACTGCTTAGTTTGTCAATGAATGTAGAGTCCCTCACACTTTCACTGCAGCATGTAAGAAAAACTGTCAGTGGGATAGCTTTTCTTAGCTGTAGAACTGCCTGTGACTTAACATTGCTGAAAATCATTAACAAAACTGGAAAATTAGATGTGATTTATTTGTATTTCTCCAGGTTCCTTACCATCACCTCCTTTTGGGGGAGGTGGGGAGTGGTATATGATTTTGGGTTTGGTGGGGTTTTGCCTTTTTGCTTTGCTTTTTTTTTTTTGTTTGTTTGTTTCAGGTTGGGTTGGTTGTTTTTTTTGTTTTGTTTTTTTTTTGTCTTTTGGTGGTGTGGGTTTTTTTTGTCTTGAAGATCTACTCTTCAAACCTCGTTAAGTTTCTTATTGAGCATACTACTTCCAAGAGCCAAAAGTAGATCTTTTGCACGGGAACATGAGCTCTGGGATCCTTGAAAGTCATGCAAGTTTTAGCCCAGTAGAATTAATGAAATAATAAAAAAAGGAGGTAGATAATTACTGAGAGGGGAAGAATAAATAGTAGGAGAAAGGAGGAGGAAATGAACAACACAGCCAAATAGGAAAGGGAAAGAAATGCAGAGCTTATCAGTCAAATTTACAGTAGTGAAATGTCTGTTTGTACGTAATCTTTTCAAGTTGTTAAAATTCTCAACTGAGCTTTCAAATTTACCTGCTTCTACTATCTAAACAATTGTGATTTGTTTGGTTGTGAGGAATAGGCTTGTCAACTTACTTACCTGTGATTTAACTGGTTTTTTTTCCAATTTTTCCAGGCATTGATATTTTACAGGACAGCAAGATTTAAATATATAAATAATTTTTTTCACCTTGGACCCTTTCCACTAGGTCCGCCAAGCTGCTTTTCAGTCTCTGGGGCCTTTCATATCAACTTTTGCCAATCCATCCAGCAGTGGCCAGTACTTTAAAGAAGAAGATGGTAAAAACCCAGAAGACTGTGGTTCTGCACAGGAAAACAGGTAAAGTATTTGCCAAATCTACAAATTATATTTTCTTCCTTGTTTTTCTTCTGTATGAACTGCAAGTTAAGAAAAGTAACTTTCCTGTATAAATTGAGTATTTATCTTGGTAAATGGAAAGATCTGGAACTTCTCATCTTAACTGAAAATTCTGGGAATCTATTCTTTACTAAAACTACATGACTGTTCAGTAACTTAGGATACCTTAGGATATACTTTCTGTGGTGAAATGACTGACTTGATAGACAAGGGAGAGCAGTGGATATACTCTACCTAAATTTCAGTAAGGCTTTTGCCATGGTCTCCCATAAGATCCTCATAGAGAAGCTGATGAAGTATGGGCTGAATGAGCAGACAGTGAGGTGGATTGGCAGCTGGCTGAATGGACAGGCCCAGAGGGTGCTGATCAGGGACACATAACTGGAGGCCAATAACTTGTCATGTACCTCAGGGGTCAATTTTGAGTCCTGTTTAATACCTTCATTAATGATCTAGATAGTGGAGCAGGATGTACCCTCAGCAAGTTTGCTGATGACACAAAACTGGGAGCAGTGGCTGATGTGCCAGAGGGTCATGGTGTCCAGTGGGACCTCAATAGACTGGAGAAATGGGCTGGCAGGAACCTCATGAAGTTCAACAAGGGGAAATGCAAAGTCCTGTACCTGGAGAGGAACAACCCCTCCATGTACCAGTACATACTGGGGTCTGACCAGCTGAAAAGCAGCTTTGCAGAAAAGACCCGAAGGGTCCTGGTGGACACCAAGTTGACCATGATCCAGCAATGTGCCCTTGCCACAAAGACCGCCAATGATATCCTGGGCTGCATTAGGAGGAGTGTTGTCAAGGAAGGTGATCCTGCTCCTCTGGTCTGTGCTGGTGAGGCCGCAGCTCCAGCGCTGGGTCCAGTTTTGGATTTCCCAGTACAAGAGACACATGGACGTACTGGAGAGAATCCAGGAATGGCCACAAAGATGATGAAGGGACTGGAGCATCTCTCCTATGAGGACAGGCTGGGAGAACTGGGACTCTGTGAGAAGAGAGGGCTCAGGGGGATCTCATCAATGTGTATAAATACTTGAGGGTAGAAAGAGAACAGAGCCGGGCTCTTTCCAGTGGTGCCCAGTGACAGGACCGGAGGCAATATGCACAACCTGAAACACAGGAGGTTCCCTCTGAACATCAGGAAGCAATTTTTTTTTACTGTGAGGATAACAGAGCTCTATCCAGGTTGTCCAGGGAGGTTATGGAGTCTCCAGCCTTGGAGATACTCAAAAGCTGTCTAGATGTGATGCTGGGCAACCAGCTCTAGGTTGGGATTGGCCCAGATGACCTCCAGAGATCCTTTCCAACCTCAACCATTCTGTGATTCTAGCAATTTATTTTGTTATGCTGCAAGTAAATCTAGTTTGATAAATAGCAAGCTGATAGCATGCATGTGAATCTTCAAGAGCATCTGTTTGCAACAAGTATATTTTGGTTTTTAAATGTTCATTTGCTTTGGCACTCAACAGTGAACAAGTCAGGACGGCAGAAGATGTCACAACAGAGGACGAGCACAATAGGACAGAGGATCTGTCTTCACGTGTTGATAATGATGATTTTGCAACAAAACTTGAAAATGCCATGGAAGATCAAAATACAGTGTCAAAGAACTCCCAGAGAGCAAATGATTTCCAGACTGAGTCATCTTTCCATTGCACTTTGTCTTCAGAATCTTGTGGGGAAGTGTCTGATGAGAATGAGCGAAGTTCTCATTGCTGTACAGCAGGTCTGCGGGAGGCTGGGCTGAATTCACAGGAAACCTCTCTTTCAGAGCAGGAATTGTACAACTCTTTTCATTTCTGGAGGACTCCACTTCCTGAAATAGATATTGACTTCGAGCTTCAGCAGACTTCGGAGGTAATACTCGATAGAGAAATTCAGGAACTCACTATGCCAGTGTCTCCAAACATTCCTATGGCAACAAGGAAAGAATTGGAAGAAATGATAGAAAACTTGGAACCCCATATAGATGATCCAGATGTTAAAGGTATAGTAAAGATTCTGAAGCTTTTTTATTGCTTGGAGTTATGCATATGTTGCTTTAGCAGCTTGGGCTTTAGCCTTTCGGTTGTTTTAAGGTAGAAGTACTACTCTTCCCTGGTCCTCGAAGAGATTGTATCTATTTTGATTTAATTGTGACAATGGATGACGAACTAAAAGGGAACTTGTATTTGTTAAAGGTAGCATGATTCCTTCCATAAACTGAATGCACATACAGTTAGCAGTATAAACTTCTGACTGCCTGTTTTAGCAGCATAATCAAATAGATGGTTCAACGGCATAAGCTGTTGATCGGGAAATTGTAATTAGTGTACACAGCAAAATAAGAAGACAGTTTACGATTTTTTTTTTAAATATTGAAGTGTGATAAATGGTTTTCATTTTATGCATTATACGTTTTATTTTTAATGAATTAATCTTCCCCTGAATGAGACCTCTCTGCAAGGTCTTTATTATTGCAGTCTCATGTTGTCGACTTAAGTGTGCCAAGTTTGTTGGGTCAAATTGAGAATTGATCCAAACTGAATTTTTTGAAGTGAATGCACATCCTCCATTTTAAAGGCTCTTGAAGGATGGAGAAGGGTTTCATAAGTATGACCAGCTGGTGGAGCAGCACCTCAGAGATACCTCCTGGGCACTAAAATGACATGGCTATTTCACACATGCCTACTGGAGATATGTTTCCCTTGGTATTCATATGCTGAATAAATTCTAAAGCACATCAAGCTTCAGTGTCACAGTCAGAAGGTCCAGAGGTACCACTAAGGAAGAAGCCATGTTATTCTGGAGCTGAAGAATCCCTAGGGGAAATCATATCTCTACCAGAAAAAGTAGGAAGGAAAAAGAGGGGCAAGTTGGGAGTGAGAAAAACATTTTAGAATAAACTGATACTGCTTTCAACTTGTTGTTGTTGTGAGTAGGTTGATACGCTAATAACTTTTCTTAAATCCATTTTGGGCTGCTTCTATTTAATCTATTGTGAAGTCAGCAGATAAAACTTTGTAAGAGTGCTTTGGGTGCTCTCTCTCTAAGGAAAGAGATAAGAAAAAAATTTCAGCCTTGCTAATGATTTCAGTCTTCACATAACACATCTCTGAAGCCCACTGTTAAAACTTGCACTGCTATTTAGGTTTGTTTTATAAAACCTCGTTCTGTTCAGTTACAGAACGTATCTTGAACACTTTTAACGAGGATTTATGTAGGCTTGTATTTGTACATTCAGAATTGTCCTGTGTGACAAGGTTGTTTCTGTTGTGTGTATTTGTCTTGTTTCAGAGCACATTTTTTTGGTAGCTGTCTTGACTGGGTGTCAACAGGTTTTCTGTGCAGTTGTTGACTTGTGCTGTTTCAGTAGAAAAAAAACCTGTTACTGGGGTTGTCAACACCATGGGTTCCCAGTGCCCACAAGTTAGGAAAGATTTGAATTAGGGTTACCAGTGCCATTTTTTCTAATTTGAGGTAGGGGTAGGTGATCTTAATTACTCAGTCACCTTTGTATTCCATTCAGTACCTCTGACTTTGTTAAGGCTGTGTAGTGAAGCCCCATGAAACACACCTTCTAAACCTTGTACTCTTCTATTTTTTTTTTTCTTTTGCCTGTACTCTCATTATTTGATCTAAATACTTCAGAAGCTGTAATTTAACAACATGCCTGTTTTGATTTGGTAATGTTGCTGTTTTAATTTTACACAAAGTACATTGAGGCATAAGGAAATCGAGACCAAAACTGATAGAATAGTATTAATTTTGACTGCTTGTCTCAAACACTAAAGCATGCATAAAGCGCTAGGTATGCAGAATTTAGTCTGAGTAGCTGACTTAATGCCTATATTTTGGACCTTACACTCCATAAATTGTGACAAGAGGGAAATAAACTCCCTTTGGGGGTGATCCAGAAAATTGGAGCCCTGACTGCCTCTTTTCTCATGGCAATACCAGGGGTGATGCTTCCATTTTTACCATCTAAAACTGCTGTTGCAAACTGATGGTATAAATATTCACTCCAAAGGTTGTCTTAATATGTTATTTTCATAGAAATTTTATGAAATTTCTTAATTTAACAGATAATTTTGTCTCTAGTATTCAGGGCTTATGAGTGTTTGCCAAACAGCCCTTCCCTCCATATGCTTTAAACCCTCCTATTTACCTTTTTGTTTTAATTTATCTTCCTTTCTGGATTCTGCATTCTTCTACTTCACATGTCTCACCTCAGCCTGCTATGTTGTGCAAGGTGGTTCTTCCCTCACCTGCTTTCATCATTATAGCAGAGGTATTGAAACAGAATAACTCATTTTTTATCTAAGGGGGTACCCCAGTGTGTCCGGAGAAGGATCAGCTGAAAGGCATTGCCAGCTCACGAAGCCCAGAGTACAGTATGTTCAGTGCATACCCCAATTGTCCAGATGTCTTGGCTGCCAAACATGACTGGCTTACTGTTTACATACACAGAAGGAACTGTTTGTGATTGTGTTAGTTTTTTGGTGTTTTTGTTTTGAGGGTTTTTAGGTTTGTAGCTTGACTGGGTTTTCTGTGTTTCTGTAGTACACCTCCCTATCATCAGAGCAGTTTCCATTTCAAACCTTAAATCCTTATTCTAAGGCATGGAGACTGATGTTAAAAAATACAATTTTTTAACAGTGACCAGCAACTGCCATAGAACTGTGTTTTTTTTTCCGGTAATACCATTCTCAGAAAGGGGTGAACTGCTTTAACTGACTCTCACTCGCAAAAATCTTACCTTGAGGCTTTCTTTCCAGAACCAACTTGTTGCCAAAGTGATAAATCTGAGTAATAAGTAGTTAAGCAGTCAGCAACCAAGATAAAGGCAGCCTGTCTTCTCACAGACAAACTCTACTGACTAGCAGAGCTACACAAAGTTAAGCAGTGGTACGTGATCCCTTTTAACAGGACCTTTCCAATCCACTAGCCACACTTCCTGAGGGTCTCAAACTGGGAGATGGAAACCTGCATGTTCTTCTGAAGTATGCCAGCTCTTTTGAAACTGTCACAAGGTCTTTAGGCCAGCTTTTTCCAGTTCCCTAAGGCTGCTGCTGTCTCCACTTACTTCAGAGGTTGCTTTTCTTTCTCCAGATGTTTTTATTTCTTTATTTTTCTTTCCAAGGACACTTTCTTTAGCTTAATTTATCTCCTTATGTTCTGTGTAAAAAGTGCTAAATCATGTAATGTCAACTTTTCTTAATGTTATTTGGGGGAAGAGTGAAAGCCTGACTTGCAGGTTACTGGGGCTAACTGTGGCTTATGCTAGTTACAGGCTGCTTTGCCAAGTGGAGACCTAATAGGGATATACCAGCCCAAATGTGGGATCAGTTAATCCCATTCCCTTATAAAACCCGTGTTTATAAGTTAGGCTACTAATGCTGCCTGCAGTAAAAGTCTGAAATAGATTGTTAATGGAACTGTAGGTGAGGAGGAAGTGGAGAAGAAACTCCATTTTTATTTTTATGCTTTATTTACTTGTATTGCTGTATCCATTAATGCAGCCCATAGCTTTTGCCTCTGACTAAGAAGTGAGGGTAAGGAAGGCAGATCCTTCAGAAAAGAGTAGAGAGCGTGCCACTTAAATATCAATGTGAAACATCAGGAGAAACAGAAAATGACAATAAAATGTATTGAAAGGACAGAAACTCCTGAGGACCATGGAGCTTTACAAGAGCAGGTAAAATGTGGCTTTGAATTTAAAGGTTGTGCCAGTTATTTTGAGATGCAGGTATAGTAGCCAAGACTAAATAATTCCTTGCTAAAAAAATACTTCTCTCTTGAAGCAAAAGTGAAAGGAAGAAAGAGTTAAATAACACATGGCTCAAGATCCAGTACACATTGACTTTATCTTAGCAGTGCAATGCGTGAATTTTGTCTTTTCCACAAAACTGGCCTTTAGACTCCAATTTTTACTGAAGGTAGTTGAGAGCTAGTTATCCAGCAGATCCCCTTCAGTCTTCCTCCCAAAATCTTGCTTCTCAAGAGCTCCGAGGCATTTCTGTGCATCCCACGTGAAAGGGGCGCCTTATCCTTTGCTTGTACTTTCAATGGTTTTCTGGAAAACATTGCCTATCTAATAGCTGTAGGAAAGATCTTTGTAGGAGATGGGGAGGAGCAGCAGTCATCTCAGTTGAGGGTATAAGCACAGCTCTTGAGCTGTGCCTGTCTGTGAAGGGATTATGAGGGGATGTGACATGGCGCCTGAGCCTGGAGCGGTGAAGACAGCCATCAGGATGCTGCCTCAAGTTTCAGTGTCTTCAAGGCAGCCACCTAGAGCTGTGCACACATATGCACATAACCCACACATGTACTCTCTTTCTCTTCCTCTTCCTCCTTTACTAAGCATTCCACTGTTCTGGAGCCTTCTATAGTGACTGTGCTTGGCTCTCTTTTTGGCTAGGACCTTAAGATGTTTACGCACTTCAGTCATTCACTTTTCAGTGAATGACAGCACTGAAGTCACCCTTGGTGACAGGACCTATGGAGAAGCAGTCAAAGAAAAAAGAAGGCACTTGCCAATCAATTAAATCCTTGGGAGTTTGGCCTTTCCTGTCCTTCATTCCCCACATCTTGGGACTGTAGAATTGACAAGAAGCTGAGGAGATGAGTGTTTGTGTCATCTCCTCTAGGGCAGGTGAAGGAAATCAGGATAGGTGTGGTGTCTATCCAGTTAAGCCCCTAAGCAAGGGTGGTCCAGGTATGCAGGCTGACAGTGGGGCATGGGGGGCGGGGGGGAATGTGTCTTGGAAAAGTTCCAATTACTGCTGTAGATTACTTCTACTAACAAGAGTGAAGGTATCTTTGGAGCTCTGTGTGGATTTTTCAGTAAATACATATTCAGTGTTGAAGCAGTATGTGTTGCCTAGTCAGGGTAAGTATCCTTGACTTTTAAGTGAAAATGAGTGTACATTTTTCATGAAGTTATTCTTCATGAAAGAAGTCTTAATGAATAATGTCTCCTTGATGTGCAGCAGACTATAATTCTTTTTAATTGTTTGACTTTTCTAAATGAGAATAAACTGGAAATCAGACAGGCATTTCGTACTCTAGCAGGTGCTCTCAGATGACCACCTGTTTTGCATGGTTTTGGGGTGATTGCATTTTTAAGTTTTGAAGGAATTTACTAACATTGACCCTGTTTATTCTCATGGGCCTTAAAGTACAGAGGTTTATTGTCAGTGAAGTAACACTTGAAGAGTGAAGTCATAGCAAGCTTTTATTAATCTTATAAATTAGAACATTCCTAATTTTTATATAAATGATATAATATAGATATATTGAAACTATTTTCTAACGTGATGTGTTTTATAGTGGAAGTATTAGTATGGTGTTGGTCTTGTTTTTCAGTTTCTAACTTGCTGTGTTTTTTCCTGTTGAGGTGAATTAAAGTAATATCTTTTGGTTATTCTATCAGACATTTGTCGCAGTTAGAGCTAGCATTGTATATTTTAAAGAATTATCTTTACTCCTGCTCATCAGACTCCACCTAGAAGCCAGTGAACCTGTAGTGTGTGTTCCAATTTTTGCTAAGATTTTGCTGCTTGTAACAGATGTATTGCGTATCTGTTTCTTGTATCTACAAATGACTCCCAACTTTCTTTGTTTCATTCTTGTTAATAACCCTATCAAAAAAGCTAGAGTGAGAAATTCACATTCTATAGCTTAGTACGGCAACGTGGGATTAAAAACAAGTATATGGTTTGTTGTTTAATTTCACAGTGAGCATTTAAGAAACCTTGGAAAAGCCAAAGTCTATGAGGAACAGAGCTTCTGGATGGCTGGGTAAATTTCATTGGTTAGGAGATTATTCCTCCTTACCTTCTTGGAAAGAAGTGTAGCAAGAGAGGCAGGGTAGATCAGTCTGCACTGAATTCTGTGTTGCTTGTAGCTAAGATTGCCTCTGATACCTCATCTGCTTAGGTCAGGCTATATCCAAGCAACATTGCTCAGCAAAGCTTTTTTTAAGTAACAGTAAGCAGAGGGATGGAAAGCAGAGCAGTCTCAGCACTGCTGGATCTTTTTCAAGAGTGGATGGCAGGTTGTGAAGTGCTAATGCTTTATTTTGGTGAGTAAGAGAACATCAAACAGTGCAACCTTCAATATTTGTTTGGAAGATGCAAGAAGGCTAAAGTATCCTGTCCAGAAAAGAGTTACTGGGTTCTAGCATCTTCCTGTACAGATCTTGCTTTAGAGTTGCTATAAAAACCTAAGAATTTAATGACTATGTATAGACACAGCCTCTTGGAACTGAAATCCTTTCTGTTCTCAACCTTCATTTGAATTACTTTTCCCTTCTCGCTTTTACTCCTGTCTCTCACAAAAGACCCAGTCAGTAAGTTAGTATTCATGTGCTGTTCTGCCCTAAAGACTATTTGCACCATTAATATGTACTGAGATTCCAAAAGAACTGATCCTGTCATAACAGCAGTCTCTTACCCCTGGGTTTTTTGCTTTAGAGACAAATTTCATTGAACTGTAGCATGGTTGAGCACCCTAGGGAAAGAGTGGAGTGTTAATCTGCCTTATATTTTACACTAATTGCCCCCAGTTTGGGATTTACTAACAGTCAATTTGTACCTCCCCTGTAGTTCTTCTACCATCTTTCAGTTAATTAGTCACTGTCTAAAAGTTGATTTGTGGACTTGCTAAAAGTTTATTGCAGTTCAGTTTTTCATGTATTTCTCTTTCATATGCTGCAGCACAAGTGGAAGTGTTGTCTGCTGCACTCAGAGCATCCAGTTTGGATCCTCAAGAAGAGACAATGGCCAGTGTCAGCAAGGGAACAGACTCACAGCCTGAACTAACCATCAATGACCAACAAAATTTTAAACCTATACTGGGTGATATTGTGCCTTTAATTGGTGACAGTGTTGAGGTAAGAAGTGAGTTTTGTATTTCCCCTCTTGCCCCCCCTTCTTAGGATTTCCAGGGCTCTAGTAACAAAGCTGTATTTTGCATTCGTGCAGTAATTGCAGCCAAATGCTTCCTACTTTTGGCTAGTATTGGCATTCGGTTTTGTTGGCTGGTATTGAAGCACTAGCTACTAAAATAGAGTTGTGTTGCTTGCCTTTGTTTTTGCCAGTTCAGTGCTTGTCCATGAAAATTCTTGAAATTGTTTCTAATAAAATCTCTGTTGTGACTATCGCATTTTAAGATATTTTAATCCTACTGCAGTTTATCACTGAAATTGTTACCTTTAAAACAGAGCCCTACTGATAAGTGAATCCCCTTCTCCAGTGCTATCCCCTTCACTCTTTCCTCCTCCGCCCCATCTGTAGAAAGAGGTACTTTGTTCCCTGTGCTCCCTGTCAAAGTGTTTTACAGTACTTTACTGGCCTGCATAAGAGAGGTTCAGGACCTGCAATCTAGGATGTTGTGTGGACTGCTGAAAGAGGAAGTGGATTCCAGCAATCAGTAACACTTTGAATTTTTTTGCTCTTACTTCTTCAGCACCCCACCACTGCCCCCTGCCTGACAGAAGTCTGTGGCATTCGATACTATTTTCTGTTCTGTACTGTGTATTAGGCCAAACGCTCTATATTCACTGCGTATAGGGCCACAAGCTTTGGTGATATTAAAAGCTATAGCTATGAAGAAAGCAATGGTTCCAAAATACACTCCATAAAACCACAGCAAGTGATTTGTTGAACCATATTGCCTAAATGGTATTTTCAGGTAAAGTTGATAAATGTCTTTGAAAAGTCTAGGAGTTGACATCAGTCCAGTGCAAACATTTTCAACTTTCTTTAATTAGAGCAGTGTTTCTAGATTATATTTAATTAACTTTTTCACCTAAGCTGTTGGACTACCATGTAGCTCTAAAACATTTGGGGAGTGAAGAAATGTAACATTTTATGTGGATATCGCTGTTTATATGCAATCATAATTTAACACTACAAATGTAGTTGGTTTCTTTCAAAAAAAAAAATCCAACCTTCCAATTACTGATGTCAGGCTCGATGTGTTTCTTTATCATGAGGTCTGTTGTCCCTTCTTTCTAATGGTAACCTGTAAAATGACAGTATAAATGTATACTCAGCCCTTCTACTTTTGAGGGTGAATGAGGGTGGTGTATGTTCAGAGGGACCTGTCCTGCATTTTATTTCTTCAGAGTATGATGCTGACAGAAAGTTTAAGAACCTGCCATGTTGCTGGTATATGTTGGTTTTGCATGTTTTGGTTTTACTCTTTAAGAATATGTCCTTAATCTGTCAGTTCCTTGTTTGTTACTGGCACTAAATCAAGTCCTCATTTTGCAAGTGAAAGGGTATTAGAGGTGACCTAGAACTTGGGAATCAAGCTGTGATCTGTTGTGCAAGTGGACTGTTACCCATAGCAGTGAAGAGAGCTCTAATTTTCACAGGTGCTTTTTTGTATGGGGGTGTTTTTTTGTTTGTTTTTCTGCCTTTTTTTTTTTTTTTAAAGTCTCAGCATAGCAAAGTGTCAATATGGGTACTGGACACTTTAGAAAAATCAAGTTACAGTATTTTGTATTTGAAAGCAGCCTTCACAGTTCTGCACATATATCACAAAGCAAAATCGCACTTTGCTTGTCCTTCTGCACCTGTATGGGTAACTAGCTTCCAGTCCCATGCCCCTGGGCAACTCATGGAAAGCACTATGGTTATGTTGTGCTGGCTGTCTTGTAATTTCTTGATTTGAAAGCCCGTGACTTTCTGGCAATGCTGAAAATGTTCTCTTTTTCTGAAAAAAAGGCTGAAAAGGAGCAAAGACTTGCCTAACACACTAAAATCCTGCAGAGATGGTTTTCAGAGCCTCTGGAGGTTTTATAGTTGGAGTCTTATGCTGTTGGACACAGTTACAGTGTCACTTGTGGATCTGTTCTTTCCTTGGCTCTTTGACACCTTCTTGCTGCTGCTTGATGAGCCTGACAGGTGATTTGGACTGCTGTGCCAGTGATATGCAATTGCCTCACAGCTCTGCCTGTTCTTTATCACCTGTAATTATACCTCAGCAACTAAAATTACAACCCAATGCTTAGATGAAAGCAGATCATGGTAGAAGAAAAAAGCAACTGTCTGAAGGCAAACCAAGGAAGACAGATGGTATCCTGGAGGCTTTTTTGAAGACTTTTATAGTTTGCTTGAAAATTCTCACTGTCAAACTGATCTGAACAGCTGGTAGAGTAGGCATGTTCTCGATGTTTGCATTGACCCTGAGAACTCAACTTGCAGCGTCTGTGAATAGATACCTTGGCTCATATCTAGCAAAAATGCCTTTGTCCTGTTCTACCAGGCAGCAGTCTGATCTACTGTCAAATATTCATCGCATGCTTCTTGAAATTCATCTTTGATTATGCGAAGTCTGTTGCACTTGGGGAACTCCACTGGTATAGAAAATGACAGTGCATCCCCCTCAGCAGCACAGTTTATCATAGCGTGTCAAACCTCTGCTGCTTGGTAGAGTTCTGAAAGAGACTCTCAGTCCTTATCTTCAAGGCTCAGATATGTAGTCAGGATGCATGAATGACTGATAAAAATTATTTCAATAGAACTGACAATGTCAGCAGCTATGGTCCACTAGGACCCTGTATTATAAGGTGAAGCTCATCTGTAGAGAAGATGGTAGAATAATTACCTCTAGGAAAGGACCAGTAGCAGAAGTCCCCTCAGTTTCTATTCTTAAGTGTGAGGATGGCTTTGTTTTGAGCTCTTTCTAGCACAAATCCAAAGCAACAAATCCAACAAAATCTGCTACAGATGTTTTCTCATTTTCCCTTCAGGGGAGAAGCAATGTGACCCATATGTTAGTTACCTTCTCCTTAATGCAGTCTCAAAGGTACTCCTCTCCTGTGATTTTCATTCTGTAAGAAGCAAAATGGAGCAGAATAAGAGGAGCCTGTGTTTGAAACTGAAAGCATAAAGATTTATCTTACAGACCTTTTGATTTGGGGCTTTAGCTAAATTGTATTTGATATTAAAACATGTATTCCTTTAATCTAAGAAAAAGACCCTGAGCTGAGGACAGCACTTCTTGATGTTGACATCTGTGTTTAATCCTTGAATGTATTTTGTGTGACCTTTTTTTCTTAGAACATGGATTCTACACTTCACTATATTCATAATGATTCAGATTTGAGCACCAACAGTAGTTTCAGCCCTGAAGAAGAGAGAAAATCCAAAGTACAGGTAAATGACAGTGACTTTCATTTTTCCTACATGCATCAGACAAGTGGAATTTTTTATGTATATGGGGATTTCTTTTATGCATTTCATTCAGTCATTTCTGATGTAGTGTAGTTTCTATTAAATATGACAAACCTCTTAAATAAGTAGTTTTAAAATGTTTCATGTTTCCAGAGATAATGGCTTAACTCAGCAGTTGCTTCTGTTTTAATTATGTATAAGAGATGACAGTATTTTTTTTGACATGAGGTAATGGTTGTCATAGACTTCCAGGCTCTGATTTTGTTTGGTTCCATTTTCTATGGAAACTGTCCTGTAATGGAAATTAGGGTATTGAGGAAACGGGATTTTTTTTGTTAAATGTTTTGAGTGGAACCACCCCCACCCCATGACAGCTTTTTGAAGAAAAGGTGTGCAAGTGTTTCATTAAGCTCGAACAGTCTCTGTCATTTTTCCATGAAGGAATCGAATGTTTGTTGTTACGTAGCTCAGTATTAAGTGGGCCACCCTGCACCAGTATGATTCCTTGAGTGGGAACCTCCATCCCTCTTGTTGCTTACATGAGCTCAGCTATTCAGCAGCTGTGTTAAGGAAATGTTCTTGTGTGCACCCCTTGGGTAGAGTCAGTGCCTGAGATGAACTGACAGCAGCTGAAGCAAAGACAGTGTTGAAGTCAACACAAAGAGGCTTTCACAAAATTTTAGTTCAGATACTTTTAATTTCTCAGTGGAGAGAAAAGTTGGTCTTCACCAGAGATTGCTTTGTCTCTGGAGAAGCCTTTTCCTTCCTGCTAACTATTAGGGAGTTTGGAAGCAATATTGAACACTGTATACTCTGCCTCCGCCCNGTCTTCTGCCAACCTCCCCAAGATTTTGAGAGGAATAGGAAAATTATTTTTGAGCAAGTCTCTTCATCTGCTATTCTGCCTATTTTTATGGATGAGTTAAAATGCACAATTTGCACAGCCTGCAAACCTGAGTGTTTGTAGAAAGGTAGAATGTAGTCTCTTAATTTCCTGGTCTGCCTAATAAGTAATCCACCCACTAATCTGTTATGTTGGTCTGTATATTTTCAAATAGTCCTCAGTCATGTCATCATTTCTTTGGAACTTACTGGTGGAACTTATGAAATACAAAATCTTTGTATTCTTATTAAAAGATTGTAATTAAATAATACTCTATAGTTGTGGGGAAGAATTTTTTTCTGACAGTGTTCCCTGGAACTTTAGTAAGCCTTATGAGGATTTATTGAAAATAGTGTAAACACTCTACCCTTTTCTTGCTGTAGGATGTTGTACCTCAAGCCTTGCTGGATCAATATTTATCCATGACTGATCCATCTCGCGCACAAACAGTTGATACAGAGATTGCCAAACACTGTGCCTACAGCCTGCCAGGTGTGGCACTTACGTTGGGCAGACAGAATTGGCACTGTTTGAAAGATACTTATGAGACACTGGCATCTGACATGCAGGTAAGCTCAAGAAGCTTTGACAGTGAATGATCTGAAATGTTATGATGATTTCTCTTGTTTACTGGGCATTGAGTTGCTCTGCATTTTACTTTCTGTTGCCGGTCTTAGTTGTTAGTATAATGAATGAAAGTGTA
Organism: Aramus guarauna; assembly: GCA_013400195.1. Taxonomy (NCBI): domain Eukaryota; kingdom Metazoa; phylum Chordata; class Aves; order Gruiformes; family Aramidae; genus Aramus; species Aramus guarauna. Next base: position 306,500 of record VXBL01006375.1, read on the forward strand.
ACTGTTGTTTCAGAGGAAGGTGGGGGTGTGTGGTGCTTGGTTAGTATGGAAATGGGGCAGTCTGAGTGGGAGATGGATCTCCACTGGGAATGTAAGGAGAGGTCTCTGATTTGCTCTGCTTGCTCGAGATCTTATGGCAGTGCTTGCAATTCTTGTAGGCATGAGAATTTGGGCTGTGCCGCTGTGCGTGAGCAGACATGTGCCCCTGCAGGCATGTCTGGAGCTCAGTGAGTCAGCCTCACGCCAGGCCTTTTGGTGGCCTTTCGGTGCTGCCTCAAGTTAGTCATAAGGCAATAACATCACTATCGCTATGCAGTATTGCTGTTTTAAGAACAAATACTGGAAATAGCATTTTCCTTATTGTCAGGTGGTGAGGAGGTGGCTTTGTGCATTTTACTGTTGGTTTACTGTTGGTTTACAGTTGTTTCCCAGTCCTCCCTTGTTTCCTTTTTTGGAGATGCTTTTTTATTTTTTTTTTTTTAATTAAACATTCTCAGACTACTTCACCTCTCTTGAACTTGTTGCTTGCTATGTTAGAGCAGCAGTGATACGTAATGAGTATTTTATACATGACTGTTGCTCATATTTTCCAAACTCTTGCAGCCATTAAAAACAATCAGCTAATAAATCTAAAACAAAAGTAAAAACAAATTACCCTGTATTCAAAACTGTCTAGAGTTTATTGTCAGTCTAATCTGAATTAAGATTGAATCACCAAACCAGGGCAAAAGAACAGTATCCATGCTAATTGGAAACTGCTGGCTAAAGAGTAGATGCCATCTACTCTTTAAAAAGACTTATTTGAAATAGTTATTCCATTAAAACAGTGGCCCCTCAGTTTAGGGTGAGTAAAAGCTCTACTGGTCCTTGGACTGCTGGGCACTCGGTGTGGGTGAAACTTTACCTATTAGGGAAGCTGAAATATTGTGTGATGTGTGGAAGAGTACTGATGACAGGAATACTATTTTTCTTCACAACACCTGGTAAATGTTTTCATTACTTCTGTTTACCTAGTTCCTTGATATTCAGGTGGACGAAATGATACCTTATCATTTCTTCTTTTTCCTTTTTTTAAAATTGAATTTCCAATTTCATTTTCAATTGTTACATGAGACACTGTTGAACATATTTGTAAGTACTGTAGCTCGCTGGGAGTCCAGCTTGGATACTCACCCTCAAGTTAAAATAGAGCACTTCAGATGAGACGTCAATAAAATCCATTTGTTTATTTTACAGTGGAAGGTTCGGCGAACACTAGCATTTTCTATACATGAACTTGCTGTCATCCTTGGAGATCAGCTTACTGCTGGAGATTTAGTTCCTGTCTTCAATGGCTTTTTAAAAGATCTAGATGAAGTCAGGATAGGTGTGCTTAAACACTTGCATGACTTTCTGAAGGTATGTCTGTGTTCAACTCTAGTCAAGTGCAATTATGTATTTTGCTTCATTTCTTTGAATGCACTTGCTTTTTAAAATAACACCAGTATAACTCTTTGTGAGAAGCCATACAGATGTCTGTTGAATACTAGAGTATATTTTGCAGGAAATCTGTGTTGCCGACACTTTCTTTTCTCTGAAGAGCCTGTTTTCTGCATGTTTATTCAGTATATAGGTGCCAGTGGATGGTATTAAGTTTTCTGATGGCTCTAACCTCTCTACACAGCTTACTTCTCAAATTTCTTTGGGGGTTTTTCTGTAATGGCTTTGTTTATGATTTGTGTCTTTCAGCTTCAAAAAACCTTTAAAATCAATTTTTTCTTTACTGCTTATCTCTCTTGTTTCCTAGACTAAAAGTAGAAACTAGATGAGATTTTGTGTTCAGTAGTGCCCCATGTTGTTTTACAGGCTTAAGCATGATATGATTTAGCCCAGGAAATCAGCACTATTGCTAAAGATAATTTTTTTTTTTTTAATAAAAGCAAGTGTTTCATTAGTTGTATTTTAAAGCTCTTGTTCTATCTGCTGATTGTAGCCTACATTTCTTTATGTAAGTTTATGTTTACTGTTACAGCTTCTTCATCTTGACAAAAGACGAGAGTATCTTTATCAGCTTCAGGAATTTCTAGTGACCGATAACAGCAGGAACTGGCGTTTCCGTGCTGAGCTGGCTGAGTATGTAGCTTTCTGGATGCTTGTTTTTATTGTTAGGGACACTTGAAAATGTTGAAATCATAGAATAGGTGTTTTACAGTGACATTCTTGATTTCATTTTTAATTAGTGGATAGTCCTTATCCTCCACCACTTGTCTCCCTTGCTTAAAAATTTTCAGTAGTTGTATATCACTTACAACAGTTGGAACTTGAATGTCTTCTTCCATCACCATATGTTGAAAACATTACCCTTCCATAGAAAAGAAGCTGCTAAAAGAGAAGACCGCATCTAATTTCTCTTGAAGTCAATAGAAGTGTTCTAGCAATTTGACTTCAAGTTGCTGTATTTGAGTAGGCTGAATTCATGACCATGAAACAGAGATCAAGATCTTGATGGGAGTAAAGAAAGAGAGTAGCAGAGTAGTGACCTTGGACTTCATCTGAGCAGACTTTGGCTCTTTCATGGAACTGGTAGGTGGGCTCCTACAGGAGGCAGCTCGGAAGGGTCAAGTTGCTCAGGAAAGCTAGCAGAGGAAACGGCTTCTGACATTCGACAAGGAACAGACGCCAGGTTCTGCATGTGGGAAGGAGAGGGCCTCTGACAGCAAGACAGAGTGAGGGCTGGCTGCCCTGGGAGCAGCTCTGCTGGAAAAGCCCAGAGTGTCATGGAGACAATGAGCTGAACATGAGCCAACAGTGTGTCCTGGCAGCACAGTCCTGGGCTGTACCAACAGGAGCACAGACAGGATATTGAGGGAACAGATTAGCCTCCTCTAGCCTCCTCCAAACTAAGACAGAGTAGTTGTTTTGTAGCTATGCAAGTGTTAATGTGTGAGATGCCTTTACTAGGTATTCAAATGTACATGCGCACTGCAGTGTCGTTCACAGCTGGATCACTGGTGCTGCATTGGTAGCCATTATCAGGATCCCTGCATTGTAAACGCAACCTTGGTTCCCTTGCCTCTCCCCCATTTTTTCATTTGAGCTCATGCAACATTTTGCCATTACTGTCAATAAGCAGCAATTTAAAATTTTCAAGTGACCCATAAGTCAAACTGATGGCATTGAAAAAAGAAGATTTTACTTTTCAGTAACTTTATTTTGGCCACATTGCATATTTGGCGAGTGTTGTCATATAAATGATCGTATTTGTAGTTAAAGCTACCTTTCTTCTTATTATAACATACTGTGTTTGGTGGTTCTTCCATCTTGCAGGCAACTGATCCTGCTTCTAGATCTGTACAGTGCCAGAGACATTTATGACTACTTGCGACCTATCGCTTTCAGCCTCTGTGCAGACAAAGTGTCATCTGTTCGTTGGATTTCTTACAAGCTGGTAAAGCAATCTAAATGTATTCAGGATTTCAAACTTCTGAGGGTTGGTGGTCAGAAGTAACTTTTGTATTTAATTTTTTTTTCTTCTCATTTCTTCAAGGTTAGTGAAATGGTAAAAAAGCTGTACATGGCTTCACCATCAACCTTTGTGACAGACCTCATGAATGAACTTGTTGAAAAGTTCTGTAGATGCCGCAAGTGGTCTGGTCGGCAAACGTTTGTCTTTATTTGTCAGGTGAAATGCCTTTTTGTTCATCTTTTTTGATTTGGGAGGTGGTGGTGGTAAAAATTAAGGGGGGGGATAGCAACTGGAACTCTTTAGCTGTCTGTTGACACTATTTTCATGAACACTTAAGAACTTAGTTTCGAAGGGAATAGGTTTCACAGTTGCTTTCTTCAGTGTTGCTCCATGGATGAGGTTGGATGCATCTTTAGTTTAGCATGTTAACATCAGGCTGTCAGATGTTGAGTACAAAACAAAACCATAGCAAAATAATCCCTGAGTTGGGAAGCTGCTTTGTTAGTCGGCATGAAGTGAGATTTTTATAATATGCTACACCAGTCTGCCACTTTTTTGGATTACTTTTTAGAAATCAAGTGCCAGGAGTTGTCTGTACCTTCTTAGCCAGCTAGTGCAGCTTGGTCAAAACCAATATATTCTCAGCAAAATAAACAGACGAGTTGAGACTAGCTGGGGTCCTGAAGAAATAGTCAAATTTGGAGGCTGTAGCAGAGGTGCAAACTGGGAGCCAACATGACTGCTGCCCAAGAGGGACAGTTCTCTGAAGTATTTGGAGAAATGTGAGCGTTGAGCTTATTTAGAGACACGTGTTTGGGTACAATGGATGTTTTCTGAGATGGACCATTCTTGTCTTAATATAGTACCTAGTTAAAACAAAGACTAAATCAATCTTAGAAAGGGTTGGGAAGGTTTTTTACTTTACTTCCCTGTTTTCAAATGATACAGTGATTAAAAAAACCCCAAATAATAAAAATAAGGAAGCTGCCAGACTTCATACAAAATAAAGCAGGCTTCTAACTGAACCTGAATTTCTTCAACCCAAACTTGCTTCGTTGTGTACAACTTTGTGCTAGAAAGCATTGTTGTACCATATTTTAAAACTTTGTGGATATTACCTACTGTATTCATGCTTTGAAGGTAGTAAGGTCTGTCAGCTTTGATTATGTGTTGAGGTTTTATCTTCACTATGCTGAAATCTAATGAAATTGCTTCTGTCATCTTGCCAGACTATCAGTGAAGATGACTGCCTGCCCATGGACCAGTTTGCTGTGCATCTGTTGCCACACTTATTACGCTTGGCATCTGACCGGGTTCCAAATGTTCGAGTCCTGCTTGCAAAAACATTAAAGCAAACCCTTCTAGAGAAAGGTTAGTGGTCAGAAAGAGTTGCAGTGGGCTGACTGCTTATCTTTTTGTCCCTCTGCTTTCCTGTAGTTAGCTGGGAAAGAAGAAACAACATCAGATGTGGGTCACTTTTGCTTTTACAGTCTCCTTGCTGTGGAATGTTACCTTTGCTGAGATACCACCACAAGGTTCATGGTTTTATCAGAGCCACTGTTGTGTAACTGGGGAAATAGGAGTTCTTGCTTGTATGCTAGCCTCTTCTTTTGGTACCATTTTCCCTGAACGAGCTAGTTTGTAGAGGTGTCACCAGGGCACAGAAAGCACAAATGAATAACTAGCAACTGTGAAGTTGTTCAGCAGTGCTTTTTATTTGGTTAAAAATTCTGTTGATGTTCTGCGTAATAAGGGTAAGAAAGAAAAATGCTTCCATACTAAATCCACCATCTCTTTTCTCACTGAGGGAGAAGAAATGACCGATGTTTGTTTTTTATATTTTATGGTAGCAGTGGGAAGAAAGTTTCTTTGGAGTCTCTTCAGGGAAATTAGACGTGCAACTTGCAAATTGCAGACTTTGTTTAGGAGAGCATCCCCAATGCATAGCAGATGCTCAGGTTGCAGTCAGCAGTGCTCAGATTGCAAAGCACTGTAGAGGAAAATAGCATTAGAAATATTATGTTACTTTGTAAACCAGCAGAGCATCCACATTGGGAATACTTCATCCTGTTCTGGTCACTTTCTTCCTCAAAACCCTACACTGGCTTGAGGGCTGCTGGTTCTAGCATAGAAAATGTGAAGAAAAATGCGAAATGTTCAAAACACTGGACAGCACAAAGGATGCCAGCACAGTGAGAACCAGACTATCGCTAGCTGCCTTGTGCATGCTGGAGACTCTGAGTAAGCATATGTTAACAGTGAAGGTGGATCAGCTGAAGTGCAGTAATTTATCCTCTGTTAATTGTGCCAAGGCTGTCACTGTTCTTCCTGTTACCATGTAATACTGGTATTTTTGTTGTTGCCCTCGTTATTTTTGTATGTCCTGCCTGAATGGTATACATCCATTCTGTATTGCCACTAGGTAAGTTTATAATACAAGTAGTACCTGCCTTGAAGATGATGGATGTATGATAAGGGATGGTGGATAGATTATGAAAGGCAGATTTAAAAAATAAGTTCAGAAGTTTTTAAAACCTCAGATCTAAATTGCCCTTCCTTTGAGCTGTTTGTACTCATGTGCTTTTATGCAACTTATTAGTTCATGAAAACTATCAGATGTTGGAACCTCTTCCACTCTTATTTCATGTTATCTTAGTTTTGTTGTTTGATAATTATTTGGCAAGCCTGCCAGTGAAATGGAGTGGCATGGCCATGGATTTGTGATACCTTCCCTCCATCACAAATATAAACACACTCCTTCTGAATCTCTTGCAGGGTTTTTCTCCCTCTTTGGTCATGGGGTCTGTCATGCTTAATTTTATACTGAAGGACCATAGAAATCCTATACTCTAATAGCTGTATTAGAGCAACTGTGCTTTGAAACACTGAATGTTTTTTGGTTTTGTTTTTTTTTTCTCGAGGCGAATTCATAGGTATATTCAGCAGTGTATTGTGTGCCTGTTCAGATATTCCAGTTAGACTTTACCTGTGTACTGTCTCCTGAGATTTTGAACCTCATGATAGTATGCTCAGGCTTGTGTTGAAGTATCTGCTGTCTTTACCTCCTATAAGTGTTGTGCATTTTCTCTTACAGAATATTTTCTAAATTCTGCCAACTCTCATCAAGAAGCTGTGGAACAAACAATTATGGCGCTTCAAATGGATGATGACAGTGATGTCAAATATTTTGCAAGCATACACCCTGCCAGTACCAAAATTGCAGATGATGCCATGAGCACTGCTTCGTCAACTTATTAAAAAGTTCTGAATGTTGCTATAATTAAAAAAATTTTTAAACAAACTATCCTCAAATGCTTCTAAAATGGTTGATCTAGTACAACCTCTTTGGAAGGAGAGATTTCTTGCCAGACTTAACAGGCGGATGTTATCTAAACCTGATACCAGGGATTTTAAGTCAAGAAAGAGTAAACACACCTGTGTCAGCTTGACTTTAGAATAACACTGCTCAGAGGATTATTTTTGCCACCGAAGCCTTAAATCTTCTGTCTTCCTGAACAAATGAAACTTGAATTGGCAGATCATTTTCATTGTAGAAAGGATGTGATTTCCAGAGACCTGCATTGTTTCTCCTGAGGAGTTAACTTAGCAAGTATTTTCTGTAGCAACCGATAGATGAAATGGCCAGACAGGCAAATTTATACCAGGATGTAAGACCTCCAGTATTAGTGCTAAAAGTTTTTATCATTCAAGGACTTGATTTGTGTGCAGCTGGGCACACCCTTAAGTGGGAATAGCTTTCATGTTTGTAAATGGGGAAAAGTAGAAATTTGGATTTCTCTTAAGGGCTCAGTGCTAACACTAAACTAGAATTTGATTTTAATCCTTAAATGCAGCATATTGCTGTACCCATTAGCAGAAAACTTTGCTGAGTACCTGTGTCCTAATTATTTTCATGCTGGTCATGACCTAAAGGAAATTTATTAGCACATGTACTTTAAGTCAGGTATTTTTAACTTGATCATGATCGGCTCTGAGGTGCAACTTTTTTCTTCATATACTGTACATATCTGTGAGCCTCCTTGGAGTGCTGCAGTCTTTAATCATGTTGTTTAAAGATGTTGTGATACAAGTTGTTCTCTACTTGTCCAAATAAAATTTATTAATAAGATTGAAAGCAATCTTGTGACCTTTTTAAGACATTAAAAAACAAGTTTGAAATTTAAGTGGCCTTTTTTCCTAGTTCTTTACACTTTGACAGGGGAAGGGGTTTGCTTAATGACTGTGGGCAATTTTGCATTTTGAGATGGAATATACTACAGCACAGATGTACTGTTGCTGTGTAGTTGAGGTTTTGCTGGATTTCGCTTTCAAGTATCTCTGTTGTGGTTGGGAACCTGTCATTCCAGCATGAAATGGTGTCTTTGAAGTGAGTCTGAATATCCAGCTTAGTCCAGATTTACAGGAAGCTGTGAGCTCAAACTGCCTTTCAGTGCATTGACTACTCTCGTTTCCTCTCATTTAAAATGCCTGATGCAGTATCTCCTTCTGTGTCTTCCAGGGGCAACTTGCTTAAATCACCTTTCTTCCAGCCTGCTGAACCTGAAGTGTGTGAAGCTTATTTTCCTGAGGAGGTAGAAATGGCTACAGCAGCTTATCTTTGATGTATTTTAGCGGAACATTTTCATTTATCAGCCAAGTGCCTGATAACCGTGACAGTTCAGCCTCAGGCAGGTGTGTCTTCCCGCCCCCCCCCAACTGCCCCTTTTCTTGAGAAAATAGATTTTGCTGCAGTTTCTTCTCTAGGAAATGGAAAGTTGCTATTTACTCCCCAAAGGCCTGCTCTTCTACTGCTGAGTATGGCCATGGAGGTGGCTAAGATACAGTAATCTCTGCCTTGAAGCTTAGTGGGTTTGGGGTTTTCTGTTTCTGTGCTTCATTTTTTTTTAAGGGTTGGGTTTGGTTTTTTGTGTGTGTTTGTGGAGGTGTTTTTGTTGGGTTTTTTGTTTGTTTTGGTGTTTGGTTTTTTTTTTCTCTTCTCCTTGGTTGTTTGGTTCCTTTGCCCCTTTTTCTTTTCAAAATTGGCTTACAATTGGAAAAGGCAACTATATGCCCCGATCAGAAGTTCCTGTAGTACAGGTAGTATTCTCATCAGGTTTTCTGTTCTTCATGTTCTCTGATAATTATTCAGAAATCACACACAAATCCATGGAGGGCTAGGCAGTGTGACAGCACTGTGACTGCGTGACAGCGGACTGTCAGAAAGCAGTGAGAGCAGTGAGCTTTTCAGGCAAGAAGGATTTCTGAGCTCTCCCTGCTGCCATACAGAGAACAACTGAAAGTAACGAGGCCTCTCCCAGGCCAGATGATTAGCATTTAAGTACGCATTGAAGTCCAGTTGGTTTCTGCATTTTTTTTTCAGGGTACATAAATCCCTTTGGTTTTTTGCCTCAGTGTAATGACAACTGAATTGTAGTTGGGTCATGCGTGCAATTTCTGAGGTGAATGGGATCAGCTCTTTGGTCAGACCAGAGCATGCTTCAGGTTGTCTTCTAACTGTCAATGGAGTGCAGTATTCACTGGAGGAGTCTGGGACTTAAAAGAAATCCTAGTGTTTGTAGTCCTGAATGAACATGTGCCAACCTAACGCTGACTATTCTAATGTACTCTTCCACTAGACCAGTAAAACAAAGGATTATGTCTGATCCTTTTAGGTATCTTATAGTCATTTAAGGGTAAGACACCTTTAAGTTGAAAAATGAGGCAGATCATCTGGATGCTTTATTTCTCACTGTTCTGTATCTCTTCACTACTGGTTCAGGCCTGTGAATTTGAGGGAGAGCTTGAAGCTTTTCCTAAGAAAGACTGAGTGTTTTCAGTTGCAGAGTGCCTGAATTCCCCCGACGTAACAAATAAAGATCCTCTTCAGGGAAGAGGAAGAAATAGCTGTCTTTCTCTTTTTCCCTGCACCCAACATGTCATGGACCTGTCTATCTCTTTTCTGCTTCATTCCCAAGAAGTGAAAGGGAAGGAAAGACTTGCTTTATTCTCAGCGTTGCCCAAGAGCATTTGATCTACAGCCTGAAGGATGTGGTCTGTATTGCTTAACTCTGATAAGGAATGTTCTCATGCTGCTGCGTTAGCAATGTCAGTAATTCAAGCTTCAGCTTGTCCCTAAGGATAATACGGGATTTGGGAAAATGTGCATCTCAGAACTGAGTGGTGAAAAAAGGAGCTGTTTTATCTGTGGGGTAGCATCTGGGAACACCACCAAAGATCCTGGTGAATTCTCTCCTGTGCATCTTCCCTGAAGAATGATTTGAGCTTCATCTCTCAATTTATCTTCTGGACAGGATTTCTTGAGCAGAAAGTGAAGCAGCTCCCGAACAGTCATCTGTTGGTCCATGGTTTCCCAAAAGCAGCAGTATCATAGCTCTACCCTGCCTACCCTACCAAATCAGTCCTTCACAAGCAATTGTCATTGTTTTCCATTTAATCTCTTGGCTCGCTCATCTTGGAGCCTCTTCATGGGAAATCCCTTTTTTCCCATGTCCTAGTTACAGCACTGCCTGCCTTTCTCCTGCTCGCTGTTTTTCACAGCAGGTTCTCTGTCTTCAGTTGTTCTTCCCCAGAGACCCGTCAGGATTTGGTAGGGCCATTTCCTCACCATGCTTTCATGCAGATTTCATGCCGATAAAACTGGCAAATGTCTGGAACCCTCTACAGGGCGGTTTGTTTTTAAGCAAGACATGACTGATGCTAGGAAATTGATTTTTGCTGGTTTGAATGTGCCAGGTAGCTGTTGCACAAATTCCTGACCCTGTGGACGAGATCCTATGTTCATCAGGACTGCGGAACAGCAGACTAATTTCAGCCCAGCTGAAATAAACGTTTGCATGGGTTTGGCAACCTTCCTGTGTGGGTGTAGGTCTGGCTGTGATGGGCTTTGTGTTCAGGCAGTGGATCATGCCCCCTCAGATACTTACTGAGTACTGGGTGGCACTCGCCCCCTTCTCTCTGTGCTGTCGGACGTTCAGAGACTGCCGATTTGAATTGGTAGTGGGTGGGCAGAGAGGGGAGAAGGGAGAAGGCTGTCCTGCGGCTTGTGCCTCAGGCACGCTCTTATGCTTTGATTGGGTTCCTTCCTGTTGGCAAGGTCTCCTTTTGTTCCCTTTGGTATGGAAACCTGTGTGTGGTGCTCATGTTTTCTGACCAAATTTCAGCCTGGGGACCTCTATGTCTTGCTAGGATGGGAAATGGAGTCTGAGACAGATGGACAAAAGCTGGTTCTGTATTCTGCTTGTCCTGTCATGCCAGTGCTTCCGTCGCTGATACTGATGGGAAAGGCTCATCCTCCTATCTGTGCTGGCATTCAGACAACATGGAAAGTACATTTAAAGTGATGAATCTCTTCTTTATATGCAGTTAGGACATACTGATAGACTGCCTTAAAAATCTAAGACTGTGACAGGAAAGCTCATCTAAAATGTGTATGATCCTTCCCCCCCACCCTGACAGCTTTCAGCCTCTGCCTTTTAGTTTTACTTAACTCTTACTTTACTTTTTGCTTAGATCAGAAAAATAAATAAAGAGCCCAAGGTAATGGGATTGGTTTAGGATTCAATTGCTGTTGGAGTACATCTAAGCCGATTAAAATACGCTGTGACTTAGCAGAGACAAGTAAACAGATGTTTAAACATCTTTCAGCCCTCCAATCGTGCTCTGCTTGAAATGCTGTGACCTGTTACTGCAGGGGTGTAGTAATGTTTCTGCATGGGAAATGTTTTAAAAGGATTACCTGCAGTGGGTTTGAGTCGTGACTGCGAAAAGCAAAGGTACTGAGCCCACTTCTCTGCGTGTTCTTTAATAAGGCTATGGAGAGGAGAGGTGCGCTGTCTGAACATCAAAAGAAATTTTGGTTATTTTTTTTATTCACTCCAAGTTTCCTGTGTAAGTAAGAACCCAGGTAAACTTGGTTTGAGTAAGGTGATAACAAAGTCTCAAGTGGGGGTTGGGCCACTTCTCTTGTATTGGTCGTTTATTTCAGTTTTTTTCTTCTGGTCTCTTGACTTGGAGTCTTGTGGTTTGTTTTTCTTTCTTGGGTCACCACCTGGATTTTTGTGCCTGACACAATATTGTTTCCTCTAAGCAGCACTGTCAGCAGAGATGTCCTACCCCTGTCTACCTCAAGGCCCTGCACTGTGATAAAACAGGTGGTGGCTCACAGTACCGGGGTGAGGTCCTGTGCACAGGAGGTGCAGCAACATTTCCTGCTTGTCGGGAAATGACGTTTCTTGGTGCAGAAATGTTGGATGCAGCATTCCCATCCGTCAAATCAAGATGGTTCAACTGCTGACTTCCCCAGTCGCCTGCTGAGCTGTTGCTAAACACGGCTGCGCTGCTGGCTCCCTTGCCCCTCCGAAGGGGAGCTCTGAGCGAGGTGGGGCAGTGCTAAGGTTTCTCTCCTGGACCAACTGGGGGGTTTGGCAGAGAAGAGGGATTTGGGAAGTGGAAGGCCCAGGCTGAGCCCAGTTTGTTGTAGGTTTAGGTCTCTCCAGGTGGCCTCATTGTGTTTCTGCTGTGGAGCTGGAGTGGTATTTAGGAGGTATCAAGGGAGGAGTCAGCTGACAAGTCAAAAGGACCTGAGGAACAGCAGCATTAGAAGTTTTAGGATGAAGAGACCTCTAGTCTTGGCCTTTTTCTTGGTGTCTGCCCTCCTCCATTCCCCACAGGCCCCTTTTGGATATGGTTAGCAGAAGCTGTAGAAAGGCTGTCAGCTTGCTGTTGTGGCTCTTGTATAGTCAGAGGGCAGGGCCAGGGCAGGTCGTGGGGCTGCCAGCAGGCAGCAAGGGCTGCTCTTGCTGCCCTGTGCTGTAAGCTCCCTGCAGAGAGCTCCTGTGTTCTGCAGTTCGGATGAGGAATTCTTACAGTGCGTGGGACTGGGGTTATTCGGTTAAAATCACATGGATTGCAACATCATCCTTTGGCAGACCACCTTGCTCACGTTGTTAAGATGTTCGGCAGCATGAGAAACTCTGGAGGGAAGTTGGTAGCGGTCTGTTGCGTCGCAGAGGGTCAGCAGGGCAAGCGCCAGTGCTGAGCCTGGGGCAGAGCGTGCCTTGGAGGTCCGTGTTGCCAGGCGTAGCTTTGGGTATCGGCAGCTGCAATGGGACGGGTTGTGGGGATGTGATCTGAGAGTAGTGCTCACTGCTTGCTTTCATCCTTTTTTCTTTCAATAAACAAACACGCCCATTCAGGCAATGACAGTTCACTTCAGGCTGCTTGTTTATATGGTGCTTCTTGTGCTGTTTGGGTTTCTGACGGATTTGACAAAATCTGTTCCAGGCTTGCGTTGAGCAGGACTATAAAACCAAGTAAGGTAGTAGTTGTCCCCTGTCCCATTGGCCCCCCTTCTCTGAAGTACTGCTCTGTGGTGTGAGCACTTAGATTTACAAAAGGAAAGCAGGTGGGCCACACCAAACCATCACCCAAGTTTTGCTGAATCCAAAACACTGGAATTAATGTTGCAGGCCTCTTGTTCCTTCATTTCAGTAAAGTTAAGTCAGCCTGTTCTAAGCATCTGACAAAGCTTCCGTTGGTGCATCCAGCACAAACAAGCTGTATACTGGTGGAAAAAGTCTTACATCAGTTTAAATGATACCTTGATTTAGATGAATTGGTTATTCCAGGCCTGTACAGACTTCATGAGGGTGGCCTGCTGTGCCAGCGATGCTGGTGCCATGGGAGGGGATCACCTCAGCACTGCAGCTCTGATGTCATTGTAAGGCACTTGGGATTGCTAAGGCAGCTTATAAAGTGATCTCAACACTACACTCGGCCTACTGTACTGTAATTACTACCCACTTTATTTCAAATAAGCTTTGCCTTTTCCAGCTAATTTTTCACAACTGCTGCGGGCAGCCTTTGAAGTCATGGCTGCCAGTGTGGTTTTCACCACAGGGGCTGCAAGCGCCAGCGCTGGGGGGCAGCCACCCCTGGGTGAGGTCAGGCTGCCCCTGCTGGGGGCAGGAGGCTGCGGCCAGGGGCTGGGGCACAGCCTCCCCCGGAGCCCTGGGGGGGCCAGGGGCTGCGGCTGCCTAAGTCACCTGCCCCGGGGGCTTCCCTGCCTGTTTGATTGGGCCAGCGGTGACTCACACGTAGGATTTTAACTACCAGAGTTTTATCAATAACTGTGTTTATCACATATCATTTGAAAGAATGTGAAAGAAAATGTCAATGAAGTGTCTTTCAGGTGTTGCGAAACTGAATTTCTGGTTACAGCTGCTGTATTACTGCAGGAGCAGCAATTCCACCTCCATGTGAGACGCAGTGAGGACATGCTTCAAGTGCATTGTAAGGCTGCAGGAGAAAGGTGGCTGTTGGTGTGTTGGAAGTAATGATGTGAATGAATAGGATGGGTTTTACTTCTGCAGCTGAAATCTAGTGGTAAAAGAGAAGCAAAGTCTTAAAATCTTTGATTTGATCAAATCAAACTTGATCTTCAGCTGAGTTAGGGAAGCTGTTGATGAAATTTGATTGCAGTGCTCTGAGAGCCGTTTAGACAGCCTGAATTCATTTTTCATATAAACTTCTCAACGGCAGGTTGCTACCCAAGAATAACTATTGTTTGCATTAGATACTATGCATTATGAAGTAGATAAAGTAGAAACTACTTTCAAATGGCTGTTGAATTTATTTGCTTGATAAATACAATCCTAACAAAATAAAAGTTAACCAATATTAAGAGATTTGTCTGAAGAACATTAGAAAAATCCATGACAATTCAATAGGAATTAGTGTGAATCAAACAAACAAACAAAAAGATTTTAATATTGCCAGCAAATATAAAATGTATGTAACGAAGGCAAGGGAGAATGTTTTAGTTTACATTTGTCATCTGACCACATTTTCTGTGTTTATAAACTTTTTTCCAAATTTTAAAAAAATACTATGCTGTTTTCTATAACATATCAAAGCATTATTTGTACAAAATCAAATCATGGCCAATGATTCACAACAGTGCAATAGATAAAGAATACAACCACATCCAACAGGTGCTGAAAATAAATATCCAGATTGAAAAATAAGCTATAGGCTATATGCACTCTGTGGAGTTTGTATAGGAATTGATGGATGAGTCTCATGAGCGTATCTGAAATATGAAATGGCCCTTAAATGCCAGCGGGGCTGGAGGCTTTTGCTGGGTGGCACCAGCAGTGAAACAGCCAAACCAAAAGCAAGTCCCAGGTTCTTGGTGGTGGGTTTTAACCACTGCCCCCAGGAGGGGATTGCTGACCCCCAGTGCCTCCCCTTGGCATTGCTCTTCAGGCTGATTTGGAAAGCAGGAGTGACTGGCATTTCTGCAGAGGGAAATGCTATATTGCTTGGTCAGGCAGCTCTGTCTTACGTGACGTAACCCTTCCCTGTTGCTGCCTAAAGCATTTCTCAGTGGCTTTCTCCAAGGGACTGAAACATTTAAAATGAATGAACAAAAAGGTCTTGGCTCTATGGCAGCAGTGTGAACACAGCCTGTCTTAAACAGGTACAGTGATGGTGGTTTATAAATGAGTGAATGGGTTACCTACCTCACTAAAAGACATGAACAGCTCTTGATGAACATTTCCATCATACAGGGACATAAATAACATCTCTCAAGATTTTACATTTATTCAGTACATCTCAGAACAAAAAGGAAGCTTAAGGGCACGTTAGGTAAACACGCTACCCCACAGTCTCCCAACTTTTCAGCCAACCCAGAATAAATTTAAAGCTCCCTTGTATATAATCTGCATCAGAAAGGTATCAAAGGCACAAGCAAGAAGTGACTACGTTAATAAGCAGAAATCATGGTGAATGAGGATGACTAGATTCACAAGGCAAATAATTAGTAAGTGTGGGTGTGGTTTTGTTTATTTACTGAAAATGAGCTCTTCCAATTCTGCTTCAATGAATGTAAATAATGATTTTGGTTTAAAATAAAAACGTTACTGAATTATTGTAAATCACCTGAAGGAAACCAGTCTTGAAATAATCTGATACTAACTGGAAAACTCTTCTGGCCTCTCCAAACTCACCTGAGCCTGAGTAGAAGCCACAAGTATCAGAGACAAAAGTCTCCAGGGCTTAAAAGAAAAGTTTCTTTACAGAACGTACACAGCCAGCAATAATTTGTGCAGTTTGACTCAAATTACAGTAATTTGCACAGTTCAGTTGATTTTATGCATATCCAAGGATCAAATTGGAGTTTCTTTCCTGTCTTTACTTGGCGATGGCTTGACTTGCTGCTCCTTGCTTGCTTTTGGCTGCTCTTTGGCTGCTTTTGTCTCCAAGACACTCTCTCTTTGCTGCTGAGAAACACCCCCGCGTTTTTCTGGCTCCTCTTCTTCCTGCACCTGCTGCTCTGATTTAGCTCGCTGCAGTAGTCGAAGCTGCACTCGCAGTTCTATGATGGCCTCTCGCTCCTCGTGAATCGCTTGGTTCAGATGATTGTTCTTTATCTTTGAAGTAAGGAAAACAAACGTCAGGGCTCCTACTGACAGCTGGGGGGGCACTTAGCATCACAAAAGGAAGTTTTGTGGTTAACACAGACAGAAACGTGGACTTATGCACGATAGTGATTTAAAAAGAGCATGTAGGTGTTATAGAATGAAGTAAGTGAAATGCAAATGCATGCAAACATCTCTGCACAGACTAAATCAAGTGACTGCCAAGGTGGAGAGTACTAATTAATACTAAGACTCAAATCTTACTTCCAGTTCCTCATTCTGCCTCTGCAGATCTTCCAGGATGACCTGCAGTTCCTCCTCATCTTCGCTCTCGCTTTCACTCTCGGAAGAATATTCCTCAGTTTCGCTTCGGCCATGCTGCTGGCGACTGAAAGACCAATGACAAACTCCCATTTAAACACTTCCTCAACTCTGCCAGAACTACAGCAGCATAAAACAGCTAACATATCTGTTGAATAATCTGCAATGGTTTTAAAAACAAAATCAGAATTTCCTTTCAAAACAATTTAATAAACCAGTGATTTGCAGGGGGAATTTTTTTTCTAGTTTCCTTTAGATTGTAATTCCATTGTTATACTAACAGAAAATATCCTGAAAGGGCCAAAGTTTCTGAGATTTCAATAAAAAGAAGTGGCTTTCAAACATGATGTTCACAGGGTGAGCTTTTAACTGTAGTTTAGTGTATTATTTCAGAAGACCATATATGTAATTTTAATCAGAGTGCTCGCCTGGCGGGGACTCTGGGGTAAGCAGTCTCCCTTTTACCTTTGTATTTCAGCTATTTCTGCTCGAAGGCGATCTATTTCTTCCTTCTCCGAGGCAATCTGTCTCCGCAGAAACTGCTCCATGGCCAGCAGTTCTTCTTGTTCTGTTAAAATCTCATTCTCCTGCAATGATCAATTATAGCTCACTTACTTACTTAAAGCCTTGACCGTCCGAGCTACAGGAGCATACCGTAAGTGTGAGATGATGCTGTTCTCTGAAATGCTTTCCGCAAAAGTGGTTCGCGTGCTTGCTTTGAACCTCAAAGCAAATGTAGGTTCAAAACCAACTGTGCCTGTTCTGAATCCTCAAGATGATTGCTGTCCTGAATAGTTGTGGAGATGACGCACCAAATTCTGGCATGTCTGGCTGCCCGTTTCCTTAAATCACAGGGGAAAGCTCTGGCTAACCAGTAAAATAACTCGAAAAACTGAATTATAAAACACATCTTTGAAGATGAATATAAGGAGGAAAGTACAGTGGAGAGGAGATCAAAGCTACCGAGGGAAGCAAAGGAAGGCAAAAAAGCCACAATAGTTGCCTGCCTGCCTTTGATCAGCAGGAAAGTAGTGAACGGTATTAAAACCGGTTAGATTCGGAAGTGCTTTGTTAACAAGCGGCTACTCCACTCTGGCTTCCCTCCCGCAGCCAGCATTCCTTCCCGACTTTACCACTAACACAGCGCCTTCTGTTTTAATGGACAGAGAGACCCCTTTAAGTCTTTGATTTCCCATTGCATTAGAAGGAACAAAAGTGTGTTTAATATTTCTGAAAGATACAGAACAAGAAAATACCAGCAGACAAACAGGGAAGTGCCCTCTACCTGTGCAAGCAGAATATTTATAACTTCTTCGTTCTCATTCATTTCTTCTTTGGAGACATCCTCCTTTGAAAGGCTAGCAATTTCTTGTGCAATCTTTGTTTCACACTCCTGCCAGAGAAAGAGAACAACTTTTAAAAGGCCAGCTTCCCCAGTCACTCTATTTACTGTGAACGATACATTTTTTGAATGTCTTGTTTTCCAAATTTAGAATCACCATCTCACTTGTCTTTAAAGTTTTCAGCAAAGTCTGTCCCTTCTCTGGGATGTATGACAGTTTTAAAAAAAATGCTTCTGAAGTTTCTTAGAGTCTTCCAGTAATTCCTCATGGTACTCCAGGGCGCGCTCTTTTAAGCATACAATGAATACATGCTGTGTCAAACACTTTAAGTTTTTAATCCTACATATTTCTTTTTGTAAACAGCTGTGAAGGAGTGTGAAGATCTTGCTGTGCCTAGGGAGAGCCAGCTAACCAGAACATGCAATGGCTCCCCAGCCATGTAAAGTTACAATGAAAAACTCTGCAGTAAAAAGATTGAAATCTGGTTTGACCTGACTGACTGGGCGCCTCTGCCTGTCACAAAGGAGGGCTCCGTGATTTACATGTTTGGCCAATGAACAGAAAAGTTACCCACCTGTCTCTTAGCTTCTCTTAGTTTCCTCTTAAGAGCTGTTAAAATTCTTTGCACCTCCCAGAGTCTCTCTTCTTTGGATAAGTCTTTTATCCCTGCCTGCAAGTCTCTGTGTAAACAGTTGAGTAGGAACTCCTAGAAACATTGCCAAAGAAGTTAGTGGCTTTCATGTATCATAGCAGGACAGACTGAAAAGAAAAAAATCTTTTTGGCTTTGTGAGAACAGGTTTGGAATTCTTGTTTTCAGTGCTTGACCAACAACAAGTGTTAACATCCACTCAGCACATGATCGAGAACTAGCTGAAGAGCGGTGTGAAAGAAACCACACTGTTCAGCATGTTCTCCTAACCCTCCTCCCACAGTAAGGGTAGTGAACTACATAGCACAGCAATCTATGGCTTTCATCATCACAAGACCGTAACAACTTTCCATGTGTGAAATGGGCAAGAATACCACTCCTGTCTCTCCCCTGGTCTCCACTAACAGGAGAACCGTGATAGAATTAGAGAGTATGTTACAAGCTTATGAGACTTTACTACTGAACGTATAAAAGCCAGGGCAAAGATCAAACAGAGAAACCACTAAAGTAATTTCCAACCTGTCGCCTGATTTCTTCTTTGATGCTTTCTTGTGTTTCTGGAAGTGCTGGCATTGTTGCCATATTTGACCAGCGAAGAGGTTTGGTCACCTGCTTTAGGGTCACATTCCCAAAGAACTCTTGAACATGTGTAAAAAACACATACAGGACGCGGTTGCTGATCTGCAAAGAAAGGCCAGACAAAGTATTGCTTAAGCTGAGTTATTCACATCATCTTTACCTGTGAGGCATAGAATCTTTCGCCAGAAACAAAACAGCCTTTAGTATGCCTTTCTGTGAGTCACAGTCATGTTAGTTTGTCCAAAGAGATTAAAATCTGGATTAAAACTGATATTTCAAACAACCCAGTGCTGGCCTCAAGGAATCACTCCACTGTCTCTCTCTTACCTGTGTATCTGAGGCATTTTCATGCTAAACTCAGAATTTTCACGTCTTAACCTACCACAATTATTTCCATCACTTTTTAGATACAGAAATGTATTAAATCTTTCTTTTTCTCATGTAAAGGGGGTTAGTGACAGCAACAGGCAAGAGGCAACAGGCAACTATAGCTGGTTGCTGGCTACCTTCTCTCTCTTCTTCCAAACTCTATTTTCTACAACTTTTTTCTCAGGTGATTTAATATAGTAGAAAAAGTAGTTTGAAAGAAGCTGCTACTGTATTATTCCTTGTTTCAACATGGGACAGAAGCAAATATTCTATTTTTATATACTGTATTTTCCATTAAAATGCAAAATTTATTCTGAAAGAAAGATTAAAATGAAGGTAGTGACAGAACTCTAATTGCTAAAATCAACTTAACAACATGACTGGGCCTGTATTGTTTTATGTTAATTGCTACTCCTTTTGTTAGCTAGAAACTGTCCAGCACAGCAAAGCGGCCAAGAATAATACCCAGCCCTTTTGCTACTGGGCTTCCACCTAGACTCTTAATTATAAAGCCAAGCTTTTCTAAAGCAAGGGTTTTCTTCTAGAAGACCCACACCCAATAATGCCATGTTTCCTTTATGCACAGGACTAATTCTGAGCTGCATTTAAATTACATCTTTCCAAGATGTTTAGTAAGCTATTAATCAACCCAAAAACCACAAAATCTTCTGGAAAACTAAGTCAGTTGTTCTTCCCTGGCTGTTTGACTGCAGACACCAGAGCCATTACACCCAACTCATTACTGCACCAAGAAGATCTATTTGCAAGACAGGGTTCATTGGCTTGATATTAAAATTAAGCAACAATATTGTCTTCACTGAATTATCACTGACTCACAAGCCCACAGACACTGTGTATCTGCATGAATTATTGGACGAAGTCACCATTAAATTACTTCTGTTTGCAGTGGAATTAAAACCCTGACAGCAACGTTTGTAATAGTCTCATAATAACCCAAATATCAGGCCCATAGTATGCACGCTCACATTCAGAAAGTCTTTTGTTCACCCTTTCCCAGCATTTTACGTTCCCAAGGTATAAAGACAAGCTGTGATTTAGCTTAACTGTCTCAGACAATTCCCGATTCCCACCTGCGAGAGAATTCCTACAAAGAAGTCTTTCTTGAGCTGAAGTTCTGCTCTACTGCTTGCTGTGTGGTGCACATACCTGGACAGTAGGGCTGAGCACTATGGAAATATTCTGGATGTTCATTTTTGTTTCCAGTTCCTTCGCAATAACATGGTCCATATGCACAATCAGCCAAGAAATTAGGAGATGGTTACACTCTGGCAACTCTTTCAGCAACCTCTGGCACTCCTGAACTTTCTCAGCTTCTGTGCTCTTCCCACAAGCATCTTCAAAGCGGGGCATTAGCTCTTTGGTAAGCAAATTTTCAGGCAGTTCTCGTAGGTACTGTTTCAGCAAGCTGGCTACTGTATTGGGCTCGTATTCTTCCAGGTTGGGAGATTCTTCTCGATCATAGGCTGCTTTTAGCTCATCAACTTTTGATTTTATTCCTTAAAATATTTAAATCAAGAATTAAGAGAAATCTTCCACTGCAAATGTATAAATAGTTATGTTGAAACTTTTTTGAGATGCATTTACTTCATCATAAGCTAATTGAGGAATACCTTTTAAAGGTTATCCACATGTAACAAAGTTAAAATCATGACTGAAAATGAGCTGAAGACTGCTTTTAAAAGCACTGACTACTGCAATGAGTCAAAAACCACAGCTCTGCCAAACTTCTGGATCACAACTGGCATCAGCATTCCCTTGCATCAAGGAACATAAAACAGGGTGAGGAAGGACGGGGAACATAAGGTCAATTGTGTATTTGCATTCAGCGTCTTTCAGGCTGTTCAATTACACAGCCCAAAGCCAAGCAGCAAGTATGTCATCAAGTCAAATATTGTGCAACACGTTCTACCTATAACAGCTTTCTTCTGTCAAAACAAACCCCACACTTTTGAGTTTCCAGATTTCCAGCTGGCCCTCCTTTAGCAGAGGAATCTCACACAGGAAGGAGTCTTGATTTGAGGGACTGCATGAATAAAAATGTGTTCATACAATTATTTAACCCAGCCAAGACTTTCTGTAACGTGTTTATATAACTCAGTGACATTCCAATCTTCCCCAAACTCGGGGAAATTTCATTCTTAAAGCTCAAACACCCACTTCAGCTATGCCGACTTAATGCGCTGCCATGGCTTGGCTCATACACAATAAGCAACACTGGGTGCGCTCAGCCCATGGTAAATGCCAGGTAAGATGTGCTCAGCTTCATGTCCAAATAAGTTAAGTCATCACAACGGCTGGTAGGTTGTTAAGCCACTGCAGTCGTCTTGCTGGGCTCTCAATTTAAACAATCTTACACACACAAGAGGGTGCTATTGCACTGGAGAACACCTAGAAAGTATGGAAAACACACCTTCTTCTGAGAAAATTCCCAACACATCGTGTCTTGAATAAACACACAACCGGAATGGTCCAATAGGCAAGACAAAGAAACTGCTTAAGCTGCTGCAGTATTTATGCATGCCTACCAAATACCATGCAGATCAATAGCATGAAGACAGCTTAATGAAGCCTTTAAAATTGTTTGATTACTGTTTTACAGTGCTAGGCAATTTGTTTCAAATGCTTTTCCTCAAGTTCCTTTTCTCACTTGTTCTTGCTTCCTTAAACATACCCACAGAAGTACTTACACGACTTACGTTGCGGATGCAGTTCACAAATAAAGAGACTGTTTTGTTTAAGGTGGCTAAAACCAATGTTTCATTTATGTAGGCTGGTGTTATGCAACTACCACGGCTAATTAGCCTGCTGTTGCTAAGCTTAAATAGCGAAACTTGTACTTTCTGCTTATTAGGGGATTTGCTGAAAGAAAAGAAGTTTTTAAGAAAAAAAATAAAATCATACAATGGAAGTAACCGGAAAAAACAAACTTAGTGGGCAGCTTAAGTAATAAAATGGTTATATCTCATCTTTGCTTTTGCAATCAACTCGCATTGTATTTCTAACGCAGAAGTACAAAAATACAAGCTGGCCATACTAAAACATTTTATTTATTGTTACCATCCTATCATAAAAGGCCAAACCAAGTGTATTTTACTGCCATTAAGCAGTACCGCCATATTAGCAACTTCTCTGGTACTTCAGACCTAGGGGTTTGTTAATTTTAGCTACCCGAATATCTTTTGGATAATTAAAATTAATGCATCTATAAACAGAGTCTCTAGGTGCTGAAAATGGCAAAATAAGAAGAAAATTGCAAGTAAAGACCTTAGGAGCCTGCACGTCAGTGTGCCTAGAGTACCTGAAACTCTGTAGATGCCTTCACATTTCATGCCATACTTCTCTACGTAATCTATACATTCACGGAAAACTGCTGGCAGGCGGATGCCATCATACATCATGGTCCTGTCTACTGCATCAGACAAAGGAATGCCAAACACAGGTCTATGACTTGGAACATCCACTTGAGGTATTTCTGTCTCCTGAATTGGCTTTTTCTTTTTCTTCTTCTCTTTCCACTGTTTTACAACATCTGCTGCAGTTAAGTCTTTTGACTTCTTCTCTTTATGTTTGTCTTCCTTATGTTTGTCTTCCTTGTGTTTTTCATCTTTGGGTTTCTCTTTTATTTTAAAATCCTTTTCCTTTTTTTTTGAAAAGCTGGGTTTCTTGAAGACATGTATTCCCTTGGACCGCTTCAACTTTGAAGGACTTTCAGCTTCATCACCAGAACTGTCCTCTTGAAACGCAGCATAACCTTCCGCTGTTAGGCAAAGGAAGAGAAAGCAAGAGGACAGTTGTAAGTCTGTTTAGTTTCTAGGTGGCGTATTGCAACAGGGAGAGAACAAGAAGTAATACGTAAGTAGGAGAGAGAAGAAGCAACATGAATTAAAACACAGTGCCTGCCTCACTCTTCAGAAGGTTTTCTTTAGTTGTTCCACAGTTAAGTGGACAAGGATTAAATCAAGGTTGCATAATCACATCAAAGATAAGCCACACAGCTCCTGAGCAATCTAAACAGTTAATACTTTATATATACTTACTCATAATGGCAATGTCCATCTTATGGGCTAGTTTCCCATCTAATAGTCAAGGAAATGCAAAATAAAAACAACTGGAAACTTCTCTATGTTCCTGTAATCAACAGTATAAGAGTTAAGGACCATCTACTACATACACGTAAGTCTAACAAACTTCTAAGAATAAACTAAACTTCAGCCACTTAACTCCCCGATCCCTTTCCAGAATACTACTAATTTTAAGATAAGTATTAAGTCAATAAAGCTTCAGTCTTAAATAAAATACCAACAAATGTAAAAAAGAAAAAAAAGAAAAAAGCCCACAGCACACTTACTTTTCCACTAGACGCATAAACAATTCCTGTAACACTAGCACAATACCTGTCCATGAAGTTGCGTATTTGCCTTAAAAAGCATATGCGAGAGCTTCAAACAAGTCCATGGGTGGAGTATGCTGTTTGAGCAGCAAAACACCAAGTGCCGTCTAAATCACGCACCAGTGCTTTTACTAACTACGCCTCTGCAGCTAGCCCTGCCTATCCTTCAGGCAAGAACAAGGAAAATTTTTAAAGGTGGATTACAAAAAAAAACACCCAACAAAAAAACAACCCACAACCAAACCCAACAATATACAAACCAATACAACTTCCAAGCCAATTAACTGTGATTTTACATACACAGTACCCCATGTAAGAAAAGTAAGCCTGAAACCTGGTCAACAAAGGCGGCATTTTATGTGCCACTTGCACCAGCCAGGTCCCCCAAGGCAGTGGGCAGCAAGTTCTTGCTTCAATGTGAAGCCCCCGTTACACAGATCCTTTGAGGCTCTTCAACTAGCAACGCACGGTCCCTCTGCCTGAGTGAGGAAACACACCCACAGCCAAGTGCTCTTCCTGCCTGAGTAGTTTCGGCTGGTGAAAAATTAGCCCCTTAAATTACAAGAGAGAGCATCACAAATGAGATTATAGGCTATAATTTTTACAGGTGAAAGACCTTGTGCAAAAGAACCAGGGGACATTCAGTCTTTTATTCTTCAATTCTAAACTATATTAAGCTGCAGATTTTCTCAGCATTATTTCAGTACATCCAAGGAGCTGTCTATACTTTGAAGCCTCCTTGGCTGTTCTGCAGAAGGTAGCTTTTAATACTCAAATAAATACAAGAAATGTATTAAAGGATGGAACGGCCATAAAATAATTACAATTGTTAGACTTGTTCACCCTTCCCATCCTGGACTCTTCCCTACGACTACCAAACAGGCGCTTTCATAGAAGATGGAGAAAGACTGTAGCACTCTTCCTGTCCAAGTAAATTTTAATATAAAAATGCAAATGTTAACTGGAGGACAACCAGCAACCAGGTCTCATCCTCCCAGTTTACAGGCTATACCATCATTCACTCTTTTTGTAAACTAAACCCAGAAATGGGTAAGGAAACCGGCAGTGTCTAAACTACAGATTCAAATTTCACTGTGATACAGAAAGAACTGCTGATGCACCAGCTACAGGACAAAGGAGGAGCCCACATCACCACTGCGTTTTGTGAGAATGAGACGGGGCTGGCGCTGAGTTTCAAGATGGGGTTCACTGATGTAATTTCCAAACAGAAAGCCAGATCTTCACCAGATGGAGCCCAGAAAACTTTGCCCTCCATCTTTCCTGTTGGGTAGCTGTCGCAGCTCCCAGCCGAACGTTCCCACACTAGGAATAGCCTCAGCCCCTCCTCTGGGTGAGCAGAGGGGACCCCAGCTTGGGGGTCGGTGTCACCAACAGAGCACCGGCCTTACATCTCTCGACGCTCCATGTCGCAACACAAACCTCAGTGCTTTTCTAGATCTGTGGTAATGTAACACCAGCAATAGCACCTTACCAAAACTGGTATTTCTTGACTTCATGGGAAGACATGAAGGAGCAAGTTAAATATGAAACCAGCCTATTTTATTTTAATTTGATTCAGTAACGTAAGTCAACAAAGTTTAGAAAAATATACTAATAACAGATTCACAGAGAATCTCCCACCCACACCAAGAAGGGGTTTGTATGTCTCTCAGAGTAGCCCAATTTTCTTTACCATACTTCTGGTAATAAAATGACTGTATCCCTTTCACCAGCGATACAATATATTGAAATATAAGCAACCTAAATTTATACAGAAGAAAAATTATCGAAAGCACTTAACAAATCAGGTAATTTTAAATATGGAAAGAAGTATTACCTACTGTTAGTAAACTGATACTTCTATTCACGGTTTCCTCAAGACTTCTAATACTAATAGTCTGCATTTTCCCATCATGCTAATTTATGTCAATGACATTTTCCTGCACCTATATGAGACCAGTACTAATTCAATTCCACCAGCATAACAACTGAACTATCTGCCAGTTCCTTACTTGGGCTTCGTTAGACCTTCCACAAGCATGCCTTCACTGCAGTTATTTTAAGTGTGATGCTGCAAGTATAGCCCTTATCTTACTGAAAATTATGAAAACCTCTTTTAAAAAATAGTAATAAAAATAATTCCAGTGTTACTCTGGAAAAATCTCACAGGCTTGAAAACTTTGTCATGCAGCAAGGCCACTGTTTCTATCAGTCTGCATACTTGGGATTACGTCTCTTACACTCTTACAACAAAGCTACAAATTCCTGCTATAGTATTTCTCGTTAACACAAAGGGTAGCAGTATGTAGAACTGCCACTTAGCAAATCTACCACAAGATACATTTTGCGCATCAGGTCTCTGATGATTTAAGTCTTTTATACTTCTACATCTGATTTTGGCTCCCTGGAGAAATTTGCATGCATCTGTAATTAATTCACTGAAAGAAAACATGGATTGCTTTTACATATGGAAGAATTAGTAGGTCAAATATGACCATACAGACTGATGTGTGATGCTAGCATTAGTTACGTAATTTCAGTTTATCAGAGAGCTTGCTATGAACTTGTACACCATTTCTAAATAAAACGGTAAGACACACATGGATGCATAATAAACTTGGGTAGATGGCTTCTATTTCCTCACTCATGAGATGTATTGTTATTAAAAACAGAAACTTCAAACTTACAGACACTACCAACAC
Organism: Aramus guarauna; assembly: GCA_013400195.1. NCBI lineage: Eukaryota > Metazoa > Chordata > Aves > Gruiformes > Aramidae > Aramus > Aramus guarauna. Next base: position 332,763 of record VXBL01006375.1, read on the forward strand.
TTACTATCCCACTTTCAATTAGATCAGTTTGCTTTTAATATACATTTAACTCACTACATTTAACTCCCAAACAAATTCTGCATTCAGATTACTGTGCAGTGCTATGCAAGGAGAGCAAATTAAGTTGAAATATGAAATTTGCCTTACTTTATTTTGATTTAAAATAATCACTGCCATTGAAAGACAGACTTTTAAACTGTTTGCACATTGTGCTTTACTAAATAAATACACCGTGGCATATAGATATCCATAGTAATTTGTCAGCAGAATAGGATGTAGCAACACAGAAAGATAAACCTTGATATGAAGAGCCTCTAATGTTTACCACGGGTAGAAAATTCTAGTAATGTCTTATTCTGTAGATCTGGAAACCATATTCAGAGCTTCTCCACATGCAAGATCAGTAAAAAAAAAGTTTTGTTTGCAATAGCAGCTACTCAGTTATTCTGTAGTATGACAACAGCCTCCTTACAGTTTCTAACAGACCTTCCCCTATAGACATGTAGTATCCGCTGCTACTGTAGGATCCGTCTCCTCGAGCACTCTGCAGAGAAATGAAGGATCATAAGCACAGAGACAACTTATCATGTCACTGCTCCACCTGGAACAGCTGGGAATATTTTTAGAGCTTTTGTATGGTTGCTGGATATCCACATTCCTGAGCAGAAATTATTCTGGAGAAAAATCCCTTAAGATGACAGAAGAGAGAACAGGCTGGTATCTTCCACCTGGTGGTACCTAGCAGAGAGGTGCAGAGCAGCACCACAACCTCAACTCAGCAACTCAGAGGAAGAAGACAATAAAAGTTAACACCCAATTCGGGCCCAAGATTGTTCAGAGCAGGTCTCCGGGTTAACAGGAGGAATACTTCAGCCATCATCTCCATCCCAAAAGAACATATCAACACATTAGGGATTTGGTCTTCAAAAATATTCCCCGTATATTTCAGAAGAGTTCATACCAATGATACTACTGTACTTTCACAAGATAGTTTAATTTACAATTCAACCAATACTCCATTTTCCCATGAATTATATAAGAAAACAGAAAATTTTTTCTAAACAAAAAACCCTAGCTGCGTATTGAACCCATCCTGCCCAACGGTATCAATCTCAGAAGTAAAACAAATAAGCAGAGTAAGATCTACTACATACAGACTCTCTACCTACACAAATTCTAATGGCTAGAATAGCTTCTTCTTCTTAAGTACTACTTAAAACCTTTTTATTTTGCAAGCAACTGCATCTTTTATGACTTTATCAACATGTGATTACTGACAGAAGGCTAACAATTTTTTTAAAAAAAATCAATTACTCTGGTCACTGTCTCATATAAAACATCACTGCTTCAAGAAAAAAAAAATAATCTGTTTTTACTTGCACACCGCACAGCACAAGTTCTTGCATGGACAAAGGTGGTTTTGAGTCAGGAAAAAGATCTGAGTTAGAACTATGCCAGTAAAAAGAAAACTAATTTTAACCCCTAAGAAGTCCCCTAATCTAACTCACTCTGCAGCTGACCAACACTCAGGCTGTGACAGAGGAGTGGAGAAGAGAAATCAGTGGCTGAAACTTTTTCCAGTAGATGTCATTCCACATAAAAACCCCCAATATTCCATTTAATTCTCCATCATCTCCGAATTTTTGTTTAGAACTTTCCTCGCGGAATAATTGCTGTGTATTATATGATATACATACTATATATATATATAAAATGTTATCCACATAGGAAAAAAAATCCCTTGCTAGCATACAAAAATGTTTTTTTGAAATACGTAATAATGCTGAAGCTAAGAGTATATTACTCCAGCAAAAAGGATTTACCTGAAAAGCTAAAATGAGTAACCTTGGGATATTTATTATTCCCTCTCCACATGCCCTCCTGCTCTTCAAGAATTTCTGAAGTTTACATTTAGAGTATTATTAAAATATCTCAAAATCTTTGTAGGATTAAAGTTACATACAGTTTCAGGAGTCTGGATGACCTTGTCATTAATTCATTAATATTGTAAATTCAGCAAACATTCACTCTGTCATAATTTAATATCAACACTTGTCTTTTTCTCATTGAAACGTTCAATTATATTTGTTTAAGCCCCATATTACATGACCAGAGCAGGCTGTGTATTGTCCAAAATCAAAGCAGCTGGCCAGAAAAGTGAAAAGAAACAATGTGAACACATGCAATAGAATTTAAAAGGTGCAGAAACTGAAGAATCAAAGTATGGAAGGAATAACAAAAGGCAAAGCTGGAAGAGGAATTCTGAAAATCCACCATGTTAAGCAACTGTAAAGACCCCGGTCATTTACATAAGTAAAATTCCAGGTATATTTACAATAATGACCATTTTTGGACTGTATGAGAGATACTGAAAGCTTTGTATGTAACTTACCCTTATACCTGACTGGCAATTATATGACACACTTACATTAGGGCTAAGAAATGCTGAATGTTTTTTATATTACAGCTGCAAGAGAGAATGAGATTCTTCCTACATTTTGCATTTTTGTGGTTTTGAGGGTTTTTCGTACCTTTAAAGCTTCTTTTAAGTAACAAAAATTGCTTTACATCAGCTATAAAATGTGCTGTAACCACTTGCAGAAGAAAGCTGTCACAGTGCTAATGTGCACAGACCTGCATATATTTGCTGAAGAAGCGTTCTTCCTCTTCAGCCTCCAGTTAGACTATCACCATGAGGCGTGCAGAACTGCACCACAAAGCCACCCACACTATGTATAATGCTGACCTCTAACAATCCCAAATTTAGAGGCGTCTAATCAGGAGAAAGCTGATTTGCAAAGAAGAAGAAAACCCTACTAATAGCTTTAGACCCATCCAATCAATACTGAATTTTTTCATCACCAATCCAATATTCCGTATTAGGTTAATGTTGTTTACATTAGGAAAAAAACCCTAAAGACCCATTTTTCTTTAAACCTGCAGGAATTTAAACTGTTGGTTTTAACTGGAAGAGAATATCTTTTTGAGGTACGGTATCATTTAGACACACAGTCTTTAGTTAAAAACAACAGTCCTTCTAAATTGGGGCAGAAACAAATCCTGCATTCTAGGAAACAGGTTTGATTAAAAGCAGTGCAGTGACAGCAAATTCTTAAAGAGTAATTATTTAAATATGTGCATGCATATCACAGATAGTCACCATATTCATCCTAACAGCCACAATATTGTGTGCTGTCTCACTGGTTTTGATCTTCCAAATTTCACATATAAGAAGTGGCTAGGTGCGCTGGCATCCAGAACTTCCAGGCACCACAGATACAGGCATTGTAGAAGATGAACATTAGTTTGAAATTTTGCTAAAACAAGTGTCAGTTTAAAAAGTACTAACATTTGGGCTGTGATATTTAGGTTTCAGAGACTCAGACAGTAAGGATCTTTCTGGTACTGAGAGTGCTCAGTATCAGCTTAGTATTTCCAAGTGCTTTGTTCTTTCAGAGTATGTAGAAAAACTCTATTTAGTAAAAGCTATTTCATGTTTCCAAAATTTTCTGCACAAATCTAAATGCAAGAAGCAAGACTTCTCTTCTGTTGTTTTGGAGGGGTATGCTTTTTAAATTAAAACTTCCATTCTGGACACTGATAGGCTGACAAAAGATTCCACAGTCAAAGCTTTACTTTCTTCAAACCTTTACTCTATCACTTCTAGTAACTTCAGATCCCTTGCACATTTTTGAACTCTGCAATAATACTTAGGTACTCCTGCAGGAAACTGCATCATCAGACTAAACTGAAGAAGAAAAAAAGGACACAGATTTTATCACTCCTCAAATAATGGTGCAGTGTGCACATGAAAACTTTAAATGATACACAATAGTAAACTCTGAATATGGGAGACATAAGGGAAAAGGGTCAAAGCTGTTGAAACTGACTCTTCCAAATTTAAAAGTACAAAATTCAGGTCAAACTTACAGCTTTATTTTAGCTAGCACCTCAGCTACAATTTCAAAAAAACATCTGTTTGGAAATACACTTAGAAACCTCCACTTAGAATGTGAACAGATGATGTGATCAGAACAACCCCATGACAGGCAATTACCAATGCATCATTAAAGGTTTTGAATAAATATGTTTCTCAGTAATTCTGGGCACGTGCTTGGCACCTGTATCTGTGCAGCAAAAAACAAATAAAATTTTTGGTTAAGGTGTGGGTTTTTTTGGAAGAGAAACAGGTATTGCACAAAGCCTGTTTGTACAAGTTAACTTCCTTCACACCTAAACAAGTTCCACTGGGAATATTAAAAAACTTTGAGAGAGAAAGAAAGGAAGAAAGAAAGAAATTATAAGCATGAAATAAGAGAAGTTGCCTACTCACTTCTTTTTTCTTTCTTCTTAAATTTTCCTTTCTTCTTCCCATGCTCCTTTTCATCATCAGATACTATATCTGGAGGCTCATGCAAGCTGTCGTGAGGTGGTGAAGGCTCACCAGTACGGTACAATCCAGGGAATTTTGTAGGACTGATTTCTTCAGAGCTGGGAGTACGAGCAAGACCCCCGCTGTGTTCTACTCGACGGTGTTCACTGGGGCTGCTAGTGGGAGGCAGGAAGCACTCGGTCATTCTGATTCCCTGATATCAAAGTGAAATCTTCTGCTACCTGTCCATCACACCTGCAGCAGGGGAAAACAAAAAGAAATCCCACACCAGTTTTAGCAATGGGTGTCAGAACATCTTGTTTCAAACTCTATCCTGAAAACACAACGAACAGCAATACATTCTACAATGAATGCTCCAACCTATGTCAAGACACAGTAATGTAACATCAGGTCACAAGCTTAGTGTTTACAGAATCTGGCCATTAACTCTGACACCATATTAACGTAATGAGAGCGCTGCTATTTTAGCTACCTCTACTTTATCCGATATAAAACATTATATATTAAGTTTCAGAATATTTTAACATTTGAAATAATTTTTACAAAATTCATAGACAGTTTGCATACCAATTGGTAATATTTATTAATAAATATTTACCTAACTTTAAATGTTTTACATAAAATAGGTCTGTCTGGAAGTTCAGAGTGTCTGTAAGCACTGCACTTAAGGCAAAGATAATTTTCATCTTTCCCAAGCATATTTTACAGATGCAAATAAGAACTTGCCTAACCTGTTGCAATAAGAAAAAAAAAAAAAAGAGTCCTAAAGTCAAATCCATCTTTTCCATCTTTTAATTATGTTAATGCAAATTAAAGAATGTAGAAAAAGAATGATTAAATTTTTCTGGTATACAATAACAACTTCACATTTGAAGAGGCTATATCAGATCATCTGCACCCAGGTGCTGGTACATTGTTTGCTTGAGAGTTATGGCCAAATAAAAGCTAAGATGAAAATTGGTGAAGGAAGCCAATACATAAAATTCTCAGCAATGGAACTCATAAGCAAAAAACTCTTCCTAACACAGATAAATTTCAGGAATTCCACAGAACAGATATACTGTATGGGACATCATATCTCCAGAGTCTGCTTTGCTGAATTTGTCCCTTTGTGTCTGAATGGTCACCCTCAGATATGAGCCCGTCTTTCAAGGGATGAAAGGAGAACAGAGCAAACCCCAGAAAAAGTTACTTCCCACACTCACTGGTATACTATATACTATACTGGTATACCTATTTCCATAAATATTTTAGTTATGACAAGAGTATATCCAGATATAATAGCTGTGGCTTCTGCACTAGCCTTTGGACTCCGCAGTCACCTTTGGTAATTCTGCTATCTAATGTTGATGTATAGATTACAACTAAGAAGAAAACAGTCAACCCTTTGCTAAGTTAGGAAAACAATCATGGACACCCAGTATTACATAAAACATTCAGAGAAATAAACAATACATACTGGCTAAGGAGGAACTCCTGATACCTCATACAAGCCGGACTATAACTTCTTATACAAAAGCAGAAAGCCTCTTTAAAAGAGAATAGCATTAACATGAGGCACAGCCATTTTCTTTTTTTTTTTTTTTTGTCATGCTTGTTGGGTTTTGTTGTATTTTTTAATGGATATCAAATGTTCCACTGCTATGCTATTTTGATCTTGTGTTTAAACCAGTAAATGGAGTGTTTAAATAAGACATTTTAGCAGAAATGTCTAGGTATCCAAAGCTTCAGACTTACAGATATCAAAAAAGTCAAAACTTTCAATTATACAAGCATTTTCAGTATTACCAATGACACAGACTGGCAATACTATAGCATCTCATCTGAGTATCATAATGATCTGTAAAATTCCTGCACAGAACCTGTCTGCATTTCATCCACCAGAAAACTCCCATCCCTACCCAAAAAAAAAACAGAACCCAAAACACCCCACCAAAATCTACCAAAAGCTGTTAAACAACAGACAGTATTTCAACAGCAACTCATGGAATGAAATTAGAAATATTACATATAATTTTTTTTAATCCAACAGGATGGACCACACCTACAAATCAGTCCATGACTACAGTGGGCAAGATGGGCAACTGCACAGAGGGAAGGACAATGTCATTGCAAAGGCACGTACGCATCACCCTGGAAAACGAGGACACAGATGCTCTGCCTCTGGACCCCGGCAGAGCTCCTGGGATGAAGCCAGACCTAGCCCATATGCTCCACAACATTCTTTAGCAGTGTTTTACTCAGTTACTCAACTCCTATGGTCTCATTTACAGATCAGTAGAGAAAAACAGAACATGGAATTGTGTTTTGTCAGGTTAATAATCATAAATGTCTCCAGCTACGTGGGTTCGGGAGGAGGGGAGGGGTGGTGTAGGGGTTTTTGTTTTGGTTTTGTGGTTGGTTTTTGTTTTGTTTTGTTTTTTTAAACTCATCCTTCAGTTCTCTGCATGCAGAACAGAGTGGAAATTTAATGTACGTATGAAATGAAGTATCTCACTACAGGAGATCACTCACAGAGTGCTTATGGAAATTAACAGCTACTCAGATCAGGATTTGAATAGGGTGCAGTAAAACAGAATTGTGATGAGAACAACATTATTTGTGAGGCCTTTCAATACTGTTCATTCTTTATTCTGGGTAGAGACACAAACTAAAAATAATGGTATATATCTGTAAATGCAACAAATTAAGACTGCACTTACGTTTCCTATTTTTTGTTTATTTTACAACTTTAAGAAAGCGTTACTTCCTTAGATGCGTAATTTAAGTAAAGGCTTTTAAAGAAGGCAGAAATTCCACCATGCTCAAATTATATCAAGACTTATCAGCAGAATCAGAGCCTTTAGGCCAACCACAAAAACCTCTTCCACTTTTACTAATGGCTGTTAATGTACTATTGCCATATACAATCTGCACCTTTTCTCTGGCTCTTATAAATTTTTGCTGACAGCAAGAAAAGGTGAGAGTGAAAAATCACGGATCCTCTCAGCATTTTGAAAAGGAACGTTTCTAACAGGCTCATTCTTCTGCCAACTTCTCCCTCAGACTTGACCCTTTCTTCCCAATCTGTTACTGCTTCAGTCCTGCCTCTCTTCTGTAGCAGGCTCTGCTTCAAATTGCTTCTCTTCACCTATGCAGTTCTCATCTGTCAGGAGATTTAACAGCTCACTACTGTCACATGGGGAAGGTCATACCACTCCCCCCATTAGCAGCCCCCCCCAATTCCAGCAGTTCGCTCTCCCAAGGCCTCTTCGTGAGGTGACTCGATTTGCTAGATGCTCCAACAGGCTTCTGCTGCTGAGCTGGCTGGTGGAAGAGCTCAACAAGCGCTAAAGATGGAAAGCAGAAGCACAGTAAAATCATAATGACAGGAGTGCAGCCCTCTTCTTTGGACAGTTTAGTTTTGTGATACTGCACGCATAGCTTCATCTCCCCAGATTTCACTTAATTTTTAGTATTTTTCTCCATAACTTCAATCTTCAATTTTTTTACCATCCTTCGCCAGTACTCCCATAGTTCCTGTCTTGATTGATTTCTCTTTTTCACCCACAGTATACCACACACAACATGCTCTTCACCTGCTTTGGCCTCTGTGACCCAAGCTCCTTGCTCAGTCCCTCACCTTCTTCCCCCCTGTTCATTTTTCATCTGGTTCCTACTCTCCTGCTGCACACCACTTCCTTGCAGATACACTTCTCCCTCTTCTTCCTGTTTTTTCTACCTGAAATCCTCCTGGGTTTTCTTTCTGCTGCAGTCTTTCGTTTCCTCATGATTACCACCTCATCTTCTCACCTCGTCCCCATTTCTCCCACTGGCTCTCAGTCCTCCCCAGTACCACAAGAAGTCATCTTTCTCCCTGCCTCCCTACCAACAGCAGCCTCCTCAACTCCCACCAGTTCATCTCCTTCTTCCACAGGAGCCATGAATGCTGTTACAGGTGACAGCATCCGAGAGCTTCTTGCACTTCAAGCTCCTGCTTAGACCTACCTATTCTTTTCAGTGCCCCCAAAATGCAGTTTCTTCAACCATCTTCCTGCTCAACATGGAGTCGAACCTTCAGAATAAGTGAGTTTGAAAAATAAACAGCCTTCACTGAACACGTGCAGAATTGTGACCTTCCCTCTATCCCCAAGGAAAGGCTAAATTAAAAGAGATTTTAAACATGGAAAGCAGAAAGGTATGTTCTTAACACAAAAACTCCTAGCCGTCACGTCATCACCATCTTGCAAGATCATACACCAAGCACAAGAATGCAACCTGGGGAGAGGAAAGAAAACGACTGCCTGGGCAAAATAATATATTTTTCCTAGCCTTACTTTTGAAAATAACTGAACTCTTTCCTAAAAAAATCAGCCTAAGCTACAGATCTAGTAAGTAAAAATTAATATTAAACAGCTAAGGTTTGGAAAAAAAACCACAGAAAAGTAAAGACAGAGAGACATGACAAAAAACTTTGATAGATCTCATTTATTACAGTGTGTCATCTAAGTTGGCACGAACATATTAAAGAGAGGCACAGTTTGAAAGACCAAACTCACAGCTCTCTCATTCAGTACAGAAGGCCCCATTATTTGTATTTTGCACTGAGTCTGTATTGTGACTTTGTGCTTTGTAATCAACTGCAAGAACAGAAGCAAATTAGAGCAGGTGATTGCATGCACAGATGTTATTTTGTAAAGCTGTTGGGCGGAATGAAGGACACGGGAAATTTTTCTGCAAGCAGCATTATGCAAGACCACATCTGAAGCACTGCGGGTGTCCCCAGGTCATCTCATTTTGCCACAAACAGGCATACACTGAAAATCTGGGTGTTACATTGAAAACAGTCCCAAGAAGTCAGTAACCAAAGGATGGAGGCAGAATGGGAACACTCACTCAGCTACCAGAACCTGCTCTATCGTAACTACCCAAAAGCAAGACCCAGAATACAACAGTGTATCATCATCCAAAAGATCTGCAATGTGAAGAAACTGACGTTATTCAAAGGAGTGAGGCACACTGCTTTTCAACAAAAATTACCCTAGTAATAACCACAGCTTCATTTTAGAAAGTAATGAACCATAAGAGGTAAGAACAAAACCTATCACTTGTGGTCTAAACATGTCAAAGCACTTCAGAAGCTATGAGTGGGACTCATACAACTGCTGAGATGATTGAAAAAGATGACTTGGAGATGAGAAAACAGAGTTAGAAGTAAGTTACTTACCAAGACTATACCAATGTCTGATACATGTCTAAGTTCTGTATCTTGAGCAGAATATTGCAAAGTGTGGGAGGCCATTAAAACCATGGTCCTTCCAAGAGCAGAGGATATTGTTAAGTACACCTCAAACTAATCATCTGGTAATTACTGATGGTTGTCAGCTACAGCAAAAGCTTAGGCAAAGAACAAAGTTTTTACTAGCTTAAAGCTAATAAACCGCTTATGTTTTACACAAATTGCTCTGAGTTTTTATTACTGCAATAAAACACAACAGTTTAAGCTATGCTTTGACATAAAAAGATGCGTTTATTACAACACACTGAAAAGCTTGATAGAAAACACTGCTTTCACTCAAACATTTCTTAGACCAAAATGTTGCCATGCAGTCAAATAGCAAAATGACATCAGAAGCCATCTATTTTATTTAACAAGCAGTACCTAGGTACATAACATTGCCCTTTCCTTTCCTTAGTAAGGCAACATGGCCATGAAAGGAGGGAAAAAAAAAAAGAGAAGAGCATCATGTAGACAGGTAAAGCAAGTTTAAAATTTCACAAGTCATGAGTAATCACCCAAAAAGAGCATTAAGTAACTCCCTTGTGAGTCATGCACTCTTCATAATTGGCAATAATTAAAGCCTCAAGAAGGGCCTTTGCAAGATTTTTTGGATAAAGAGAATAAACTACAAACTGCATAGCAGCGTTCAGCTCCTAAACCTAAGATTACTGATGCTATGAGAATGTTAGAAAACATACTTTAAAGGAGAGTGTGCAATCACAACTCAAGTCACACAGGAGCAAGCTGTACGTTTTTCAAAAATAATGCCAGCATCAGATCAGCTCTAAAAGTACCATAAACAGGTTTGTGTGTTCTCTCATTTACCTATAGGTGGATAAAGTCTGCTGCAATTACAGTACCATCCACAGTATTTCAAGTTCTGCTCTGAGAGTCCATACCAACTCAGAGGTAGTGATATACAAATACAGGAAACTACTTAGCTCTCACAATCAGACAGCTGTAGACCATATCCATATTGAGTGGATTGTTGCAGGAGCCAGCTCATGTTCAGAATATGTAGCACTATCCGGGTTATTCCCTTTTACTGAAGGTATTCCATTAATCCATTCAGTAGAGAGACAACCTTAAAATAAATAATTAAATAACATCCTAGATATTTTAAAAATATCAGAAACAAGGCTTATGATCACATTATGATAAACATAATTACCCAGATTATGATAAAGTCTCACAATCACATGATGATAAATTCTCCAGGTATGCGTTAGCATACGCTCTCCAGTTTAGATCACTTCAGGAAAAGCACTATCACAGCCTCTAGTCTACATACTCTAGAGCTCCACCAGAATGCAATTCACAGGCTGTTTCCAATAGACATCTTATGCAAAACAAAACTTGGACTCTCTGGGGACAGTTAAGTGCTTTGCTCCAGAGAGTGTGCACCTGAAAAGAGATTGACCATCACGGCATAGGAAAAGCCCCTGTCCCATGACTCTGCCTCCTGCACCAGCTATGCTGTCACACTGCCTGTTTTGCCATAACATCCTACTTCCCTGGCGAGGCATGCTGTGATAGTTCACATCCAGCTCCCTGTTCCAGAGCAAGCTAAAGCAGGTAGTCTAGGAGAAAAGCCTAGGCACAAATCTTTACAGAGTAACCACCAAAGCTGTATACAGAGGTTACACGAACATGTGTAACCCATGTGGCTCCCATGCTCATTCCCATCCTTCAGGGATATCTCAGCAAGCCCTGCCACGTGTCTTTCCCCAGTTGCATCAAACTGCCATGGAAGCAGCTTCAAAGTGGTGCATTATATTATGATCACCACCACATCTATAAGAGGCATTCTTGGAAATAAATGGCCAGCTAACAACTGGAAAACCTGCTGTTTAATTGCTTCCCATTGTGTGTTTCTGAAGTAACAAGCAGAAGATCTGGACTCTGTACTGTGAAGTAGATGGATGCTGTAACCAGGCCAGACTTTTGCAGGAGTATCTTGACTAATCAGCTACTTGCAGCACAACTGCTACTGCCTACCCAGAGAATAATTTCTCATTCTTCAAAGCTCTTGGGAAAGTGCTGGTCCACTGTTTGGGATTCTCTAGTCTTAGCCACTGTGAATGCTGCTCCTGGTTCTCATGATCTTGTTGCCACAGAGTACCCCAATGCCAGTTCCTCCCCTAATCATACTGAAGCCGAACAGACTAGTTTTCCATTCTGTGGGCTAGTCCCGCTGCTTCCCAGGCTCAGTCCCCCTCCATTAGTTTCCTCATTCCTCTCTCCTGAAGTCCAATTCCTCCACCATCATGACTGTACCTCTTCTCTCTCACAACCTCCTCCTCACCATGCAGGTGTTCGGCACCTAGACCTGTGCAACTTCAGTTTCACCATTTCTCTTCTCCACACCCAGTGCCTCATCTAATCTCTCCATCTGGCTGCTCACTGTTTCACGGGTTACCCCTTGCCACCTTCCATTTCTCTCACATTCAATTCTAATTAAAGCTTCTGAAAATTACAATCCACACATAAGCAAGGCAAGTTGGGAGGTCATCTCCAGCCAAATTTAGCTATCCCCTCTAAATATACAAATAGCAGGTTTGCCTAATTACCAAAATACTTTTAATTACACTCAAGAGATTTTCTTTCCTGCTAGTTTAATTCTCAGAAATAGTTTGAAAGAATTTCATTGTAGTGTTTTGTTTAAATTTTTAAGCACCAGCCTAAGAAACTCAACCAAGCAATTTTCAGCCCAAATAAAAATGTGGTAACTTTTGATAATGGCTAAACTATTGAGAGCTTGTGCTGCTTTTGGATTGGGTAGACGTAATGGTTGGTTGGTGGTGAGCAATTGTTTTCATTTGCACCACTTGTCTGTCTTTGGTTTTATTTCTCTTCGTTATTTGCCTTTTCATTACAATTTTATTATTCTTATTTTTATTTTCTTTCAATTATTAAACTGTTCTTATCTCAACCCATGAGTTTTCTCACTGTTACCCTTCCAATTCTCTTCCTCCATCCAGCTGTGGGGGGTAGTGAGTGAGCTGCTGTGTTGCTGGCTGGGGTTAAACCATGACAGAATTGAGTAATACAAACTGTCCTGCAAATGCATCAAACCCTCCTATACTTCTGAAAAACAGAACATTGTACAACATATATCATACCCATTATTGCTTAGATTGGCCTTAGAATTATTCCTGGTGTTATAACCCTGTCCCTTTTCTCTCATCCACCTCTCCAAATTCCCACTTGTATCAGCACTAATACTTGTAAAACAGAACAGAAAGTTTTACTTTTACCACTTGAAAGAGGAACGGAGGAAAAGGCAATAAAAGGTGTGCATTTCACTTTTTTAACAATTGCCATAAACATAGTATCACCTCAGGTTTTGTTTGCCCTCAAGACTGTATACAAGTTTTATACAATTCACATTTTCTGACAAGTCTTTTCAAGAGTTGTCTAATCCCTAGTTGCCAAAGATGACAGGAACTGAGGATCTAGCAAATGAAGACTTATTTTTATACTTTTATCAGTTCCTGAGCTGGGTTTATTTAATGACAAATTCCCCTTATCAGAGATTTCAACTACAGCATTGTTCAGTCACACTCCAGTACCTGAACTCAGCCAACTTGAGAACAGCTGTCCATTTAGTGGAGTAAGTTAAAAAAAAAAACACCACGAAACCCTGACAAGTTGAGCTCAAGGTACCATAAATGCTGTTAAAAAAAGCAAGTGCTAATCACCAGAGTGAAAAAAATAAACCAAAATGAAGCAGATGAGAAGTCAACGGATTTGGCATCCAATATTTTACTGGTGTTTTAAGCATTTCTGCTACTCTTTCAAGAGCATCTACCGACTGACTATGACAGATCACACAACAGAGAACAGAACCTAGTTTTTGAGAGAGGCCAGAGGCACTCTCAGTTCCTATTCCCCAATTAAAAAAATCTAAGGGTATGTATAGCATAGCTTGGGGTTTTTCACTTGTTTTGTTGGGTTTTTTTAAGAATGCATTAGCTAACACAGGATAAAATACTAGAAATGACAAGGATAAACAGCAAATATTAAAGATGCTTTGCTGTGGATTTACCACTGGTAACAGATTTGAGAAATGCCTACACACCAGAAACATGTAATATAACATATTGGCATTTCTGTAACAGCAATAATTCACCTGGCAAAAGCAGCAGCAGAGATGCAGTAACACATCGTGAGGCTCCTGCCAGCAGGTAGAGTTCAAGCTCTATGGAAATTTGGGCAACAGGCTCAGTTGACACGTACAGGCAGACGCCAATGCTGCTGCATTATCACCATCTTTCTTATCTATGCCAATTACAACAAAACCAGAACTGGTATGCCGCCTTACAAACATCGCTTAACTTGGGTCTGTTGGTTTGTCCTTTAAACCACTTGCTACCACCTACTAGGACACTGAGTTCGGTGCAGACGAAGCCTAGCATTATTTTGTCAACTGCATAAACCTGCTCAATATGTAGAGCAAATGACAAAGAGCACACATGCTGCACAGAGTACTGTGTGCTGAATCCAGAGAGCATCGCTTTTTAATCCATTATTGAGATACTATCTTTTAGACTGGATGTAGAAAGATCAATTAAAGTACCATGCTTCTTCACTGAATTGTGATAATTATTCTATTTATAGAATTTTCAAACAGCATTAAGTTCATTTTACAGAAGTCACTTCATAATGCTTTAACTGGGAGGTCAGTAAGAACAGTCTAGTTTACCTTACCAAAGGCAAAGAATATTCAATTCTAAGGCCTTATCATTCCCAGAAAAAAAGCATGTTCTGGAAGTGTATTAATGACACCCAAACCTTTAGGGTTAAAACTGTGAAAATTACATTTCTTGTGCATTACACTGAATTTTTATCATGATGTATTGAACACAGCTGAAGAGATCTATAAATTACAGGCTGTCACTTGAACTGACAACTCTATAACACAAGGAGAAACTAAGAACAGCTTTGCTTGGATCTCTTCAGAGTGTGGCACATGACACAGATGATCAGTTTCCATGTATGATTTTTTTTTTTCATGTTTAAAACCCTGCATGTTCCAATGTAACACAGGCAAATTGTATCCAACTTTTAGTGAATATTAAATTAAAACAGAACTATGGTGGTTGAGATAAACCCCATTCTACTGTAACAGCTGAAAGCAAAAGTAAATAAAGACTTTGATCTGGAAAAATTGCTTATGTAACAGCTTCTCTAATTATTTTCAGTTATTATTGATAACTCTATCTGCTGTACCTTTGGTTTTGGCTTAGAGAGTCCCATATATTCTCAAGCTAACATCACTGGCTATTGACCTAGAAACCAAAGTAAAAGGGAAGTCTCCCCTTCTGCCTTCACCGGTTGTTTTATTAGGCCCATATTGAATAAAATCAACTGGAGATTAGGTTGCATGCAAACGTTTTCCCAACTTCACTATAAGGGATAGGAGTATAATGCTCCCAGTGCAGTATTTTTTAGCAAAGCCTTATTGTAGATGCAGTTTTAACCACCAAAAGATTTTTTTCTGATGTAGCTTAATTCATTTGGAGATCTGTTTTGAGCTAACTAATAGTTTTATTGATCCATGTTATGCAACCTGCTGGAATAGATGCGGGTATCTGTCAAACTCATGCTGTATGTAAAAGATTTTTTTTTTTACCATGGTATATAAGTTTCCACATCAGAAGAGGACTGTATCATCTTCTCTTTTCAGACATATTCCCATTAATGCCAATTCTTCATCAACATCACATGAAGTATTTAGCCTTTCTGTAAATTTCTAAATTTTTAGTTATTTTTTTCAGTACCATATGTAGAGTTGGGATTAACAAGTTCTGTTTTCCACCTCTGCCCCAGATTTACTCAATACCCAAGGGGAAAGTAAATTTAAATATTTATAAGCTCAGTGGATTATTAATTATGATTAACATCATCACCTCCAGGGCCGAGATGTTGCAAAATGGCATGCATGTGAACACTGAAAACGTTCACAAACACATTGAAGGCAAGGTGTGGCACCCACTCAGCTTGGGCGGCAGCTGGTCTCCGGGGTTCCTCTCTGCAGGGAACGGCTGGGAAGCAGGAATCTGCTGCCACAGCCTGCAAAGGCTTCTTCAGAGGCAACCATGGGGAAGACCAAGCAGTTGAATTACTGAAACAGCAGCGGGACCCACAAGTTGACAATATTTGTCTTCTATGCCAACTTACATAGCCAAACAGCCTTATGAGAAAACCTACATGTAACACCAGCTTTCTAGAAAAATGTATAAACATCCTTAGCATTTGAAATTAAATTCACATGTGTTTTCTAAAAAAAGCTCCAGCTCAGTCTGTAGCACCTCGTGCAGTAATTCTCGGCAATCCTATGGCTTCAGAGTAACACAAAAAACCCCATACCTTATGAAATACACAATTATTACTGTTTTCAGTTTACTTGCCAAATATAATAAAAATGAACTGAATAATAATACAAATAGACACTAAAAATATGTATGCTTCGCAGCTGGCAAAAGAAGTCCAGTATCTGATAACACAGGACCAAACAAGTTCTGATTGCCGTTCCCAAATCTGTTGTATAGCCTTCTCTACACAAGAAAAATCATGCTGCTTTAAATAAAATTAGTGTAGGTAGTTTAATGGCAGCCCTACTACACATAAGACAAAACAGTGCCATTGTCCTCCCCAAACCCCAAAAAGAAAATTGCCTCTATCGGTATGAGGCATTTTTAAGGGTGGTAAAATCCTTGCTCTTAAGTACTAAAAACCACCAAATGAAAGTACCCTTTGAAAATACGCATCTGCAACTGACTTTTCTAATGATACCCACTAACTGCCAACTTCTGTGACATACGTTTGTGTATCTTTTCCGTGACTTCAAAGTCTGAGGGAGATGGCACACTAAAAACTTTCTTACGAAAGGAAAAGAACTAAAGAACTAGCAACCAAAAGAAGAAAGAAGCCAACCACAACAGAAAACTGTAAGCTAGTTTTATCAATAAATAAATAAAATATCATAAAATTGTACCACATAAAAGGAGTGCTGCAGGTAACAACCGATGCAATTTCTCCATTGTTTGTTGGTAGGATATACAGATTTTGGCATGTTCTGAGATATGTTTGTGATAATCATTGCCAGAAAATTAATGCTCTTCATTATCTTTGTCAAGGAACTTGGATTTGAATTTGCATCTTAGTATGTCAGTCACATTAATTTAATGAACCATCTAGACAACAAAGAACTCCACATATTCATCACTTCCTCCTTCAGCTGGAAAGTTGCATTTCATTTCCTCCAAAAACTTCAAAAGGTGACTGATAAAACCCCACCTGATCACCAGTGGTATAAGTTATGTAGATTTTGGAGAACTGCAACCCCAAATTTCAGGATTAAAACTCCAGAAGCATGACCCGTGAACGATCTCTGCACCTAAGATTAGCTTGCAAGCCAGCACAAAGAAAACTTACAGAATTTGTAAAGATTAAAACATCTAAAAAACCAAGAAAAGCTAAAACCACTAGACTGAAATAATCCAAGGAGTTTCTGGGTAAATCTATTCATCGGTTGGTTGGGTTTTTTCCCCCAAGCTCTTACATTTTTAGTCCATTCAATCAATTAAAAAAATCCCACCAAATATGAAAAGCTCTTTAGGCTATCTTAAAAGAACAGCATCTCCTTTGAAGCCACAATTGAAAATTAAAAGAGGAGCGTGTCAGATAATACTCTTCTTCAAATTCAATTAAAAAAAAAAAAAAGGTATTTTAGGTTTTGTACAGATTAGCATTATGCTTTTATATGGCATTTTGTTCACAATATTAAAATCTACCAGAGTTAGATTATTACAAGTATACTAAAATATCTGCCAATTTAATTATCTTACACCAGGTAATATTAATTAATACATTCAATATTAAGTATGCGGAAGCCATGTATTGGACAGAGGAAAACAATAAGCAGGAATTATGGACTTCCATATATCATGAAATGAGAGAGTTTCATTGCTGGTATGTTTAGCTTTAGAATTTACATTTAGCATTCAGTGTAATTCATGCTAATAAAAATCAGTTAAAATTTATTTTCACTGCAACATCCAAAAAATTCTGCACCTTGACTGGTATTGCCCATATTTAAAAATCACACCTAGACAGCCTAGAAATGTTAAAGTTGCAATAAGCCTAGCTACCAGGGCAAGTTAAATGCTAAATTTCACAAAAGTTGTTATAGAAAAAAACCATTAAAATTATAGCTTCTAACTCTTAGATGTAACTCCTGTTTTACAAAGTGAGGTACGGTTTTAAAGAGAAGTGATTCTTACTAAATCTGTTGTGAACCAGAGAAGCTGCATTTTTTTGTCACTGGGATAGCTCTTTTTCCACAAGTGTCAAGTTAACAGTATTATCATCATACATTGTGTTTTTAAAAACCATGTATCCAGCTCAAGCTCTGGTAGTACCAGAGACCTATGTTCTGTCCCAAGAGTTCCTTGCTGCCAGATGCCTGTCTTCTAGCACAAAGGTTAATTATTTGTAATACAAAACCCCAGGGATCCTACTGAAACTGTAAAAGACAAAGTAAACTTCATGCGCTGACTTTAGCTAAATCATAGAAACACGTGAAATTTTCATACTACAGAGGACAACATTGAAACAAAAATACATTTTATCAATACATAATTACATGAACTGACTCGGGTGAAGAGCTCTTCACTGCTAGCAAATATACAGAACAACCAACCTGAAACTAAATTTATTTTCCTTAAAATAATTTTCAGTTTGGTCCAAACTTGCATTCCGATTTGGAATGTCAAACCTTACCACAGAGCACTTGCTCCTCACTCTTCCTCTACAGCAGCCATCTGGCCCCTTCCCACCTGACGCCAGCAGCCATCACTCATCTCTTTCTTTGCTTGTGTGCCTCCAAAGACCAAAATAGCCAGTCTAAAAAAGCTCAGTTCCTCGTGAGCAAAGAGGAGAATAAAGAAGGCAGTGTGCAAATGAGAAATCTGTTCCTACTAGTGGCAAAGCTGCCCCTTCCATTGCTCTGAAGTAGAGGGCAGCACCTACTCCTGTGAAAAAGTGTATCCCCCAGAAGCTAAAATAGCACATCTCCGCACACTCATGCAAGGTCTTCCCCAGTGCCACGCTTCGTGTGGAGCTGCAGCCAGCAAGAATCATTAAGCCATTCCCCGCGCCCTCCAGGAAAGACAGGAGCCCAGATGGAAGCAAGCCAGGGATCGCCTGCAAGGTTATACCATAAATTTATCTGTAATGCCAAGGATCGTTAAACTTCTTTTAAAGAAATTTTATAGTTGCATTGATTGCTTAAGCTTTATATTTCTACATACCTTCCCAGCACCTAAAACAAATGGACAGATGACAAATTATTAACAATTAAGGACTTATCAATGAGGATGAAGCGACTTACATCACACTCTTCAATTATTATTATATCAGAACAATTGCATGATCTAATTCTGCACACAGAAGACAATAGTAAATTTGATTATTTAAAACTAAACATAATATTTGCTCTACTTTTTTTTTTTTTTTAAACTGGACTACCACATTAATTCACACTATTAAACAGCTCACTATGCTTATTCAGATTTACATTATTATTGTTTTAGCAACTGGTGAGCACTTGTTCTTTGTTTATTATTATAAAATTCTGTGCTTATTAAATAATTAGTTGCTATTTTTTAGTCAGGATATTATGCCAAGCTGCTTCTGGAATAAACTGGGACATGTTCATTATCTGTGCTTTTGTTTACTTACTATTACAGAAGCTACACAAGGAAAAAATACCAAACCTTGTTCTCTATTTAAATACATCTTATTTACTTACCAAAGAAAATACTGCTTGTAGGTAGTGAACTGAATGCTCCTAAACATTGTGATCTTATGTTTTAGAATTGGTAGATCTCAGTCTCTCATATATACTTGGAATTCACAGATTAGACAAGAAAAAAAAAAAAAGATGCCTTCTACTTTTTCAATGTACAACTACTAATAAACACCACAAAGGACTCTAGTTATATTTACCAAATATTTTTGGTCAGACATATTTTGTTTAGGTATTAACTTATATTTTTACCTTCTTATCAAATTACTTTAGCCACTGAAGCCACTGTACTTTGTGTTTATCTTTTTCACAAATTCTTCCCTACTAGTTCAAAATTGTCACAGCACTTTACTGATGACACCAAAATAAAATATTTTTTCCTAGTATATTATCTTCTAGTAACAGCACAGAATAAACTATAATCTCTTTGGATATATTTGAGTAGAGTGTTGCGTGAGCCTACGAGCTGGATCACCACTCCTTACTCAGGCAGTTATATATCCCTTCCCATCCCACTTCCCAGCAGCTGCCCCAAATAAGTAGTCATCCCCCACTTTCCACTGCAGCCTAAAGAAAAACTGGAAGTAGGGAGTGCCAGATCCCTGCTGTTACTCAGCTTCAGAGACTAAGGCGTGCTGTCACTGCTGCCAACATCAAAGGCTCTTTCACTCTACTATACCTCCACAGCTTCAACCAAGTTTGTTTTCCCTGATGTCAAGCCCAAATGGTGAGGGATGGCCAGGATGGGAAGGATAAGTATGGCCAGAAAAGGAGTCATGCTCTTCCTTTTTCCAAAATCAACCTGCATCCTTACCTTCCTGGTTTTGGCCACGGCAAGCAGAGGACGTAGTTGTTATTTGGACAGCAATCACCTCTCAACACCACCATGTCTGGGGATGCAGCCTAAGTGCAAGCCTCCCGCAGCCTACTTCCAGCCCAACTATGGGCTCATTTGATTTTTTTTGAGCAACAATTTGAAAACTGTTGTCCATGAGGCTCACGGTAACAGCAGAAAGAGCTGTTGAATTTGTCAGTTGAAAAATCTGAAGCAGGCATATGGCAAACCATGACTAGTTTTAGAGATAGTGAATCATTCACTGATTCAAAATAATGAGATCCATTAGTGCAGAGAAGAGCTTAGTAGATTATACTATACACAATAAACTGAAGACAAATGTCATACTATACTTTTGGCATTTTGAGGCCAGCTATGTGACACCAAGCTTTACAGAAGAAAGTAGATTTGCATTTGTTGGTATTTATTCCTAAACAACAGCATCGTCCATATTAGTCTAAACAAGCAGCAATGTTTACTCAGAAAATATTCAAACCTTTTCTCTAAAAAAAATACAGCTAAAACACATTAGGAAAGTGCCTAAAGGGTACAACTGAGATCAGAACCCCTAAGTGTTAGATACAGTGCATGTGCACATCAGGTTTGCTTTAACTACACCTACAGAATTAACCCATGAAGCTCTGAAGCAAGAATGCAGTTACTGCAATATCAAGACAACATATTCCGGTACAGACACATATAGAAATGCCAATAGGCTACCCTACAGATAAAACTTTTTTCCCCCTGTATAGCTACAATCACACCAAGAGTTTTACAGTGAAATCTTTACTTTTGGAGGAAAACAAAACAAAACAAAAAACAAAACATGCCCTCCCACCCTGAATATACCTTAACTAAGACAGAATAATGTCAGAGTTGCATCTGGAGTATTAAATTTTTGAGGCAGCTATTCCTATCTTCCCTTTCAGATGTGGGAAGACTAAAGAACACAACTTATTTTCTCAAAGCTAGAAATGAGAACCCTAAAACAGGGAATGTAAAGTTTCCTGCTTCTCTGTAATAAACACCCTATTTTTGACTGAGCTACCTAGAACATTACAGCTGGCTGTTTAGTAAAATTCAAACACTTAGAAGTAGTAAACACTCAAAATCACAAGCTTTGGAAGCTTTTTATATTCCTATTTTACTCCTCTGTAGAAAAAGAGTACCTCAAGAGTATATGTCACACTAACTGCATAACTATACTATATACAGACTGTACTAACATGAACTGAAAAAGCTGTATGGCATCATTCATCACAAGTTGAATGGAACACCCCAAATGACATCAAACCCCAAATCTAAGGGATCTCTCTCCCATTTTCTTTAAGATCCCTAATAAATTCACATCCATTACCGAGATGATTCTATGATTCTATGATTACAGTCCTGCATCATATCCAAGAGAGCCTTAACATCCCCCTTGAACGGGCACATTATAGCAATGCTGAACAGGCACGGTAAGTGGTTCAAGCGCTTTCCAGATGAGAAATAGGTATAAGAATGCAATTATGGCTGTTTTGCTGTGCTGGAACAAAAGACTTACACAAATCCATCTGGTTTATGCAACTGGTAAAAAGGCCTTAGCCTATTTTATTATTATTATTCCTCATACAAGGATGACCATTAACCTCAGGGACACCAGGGCAGGGAGAATCCAAAGCACACCATTCTCAAGAACAGATACTTTCAAATTATCAGTGTGGATTGCTAGCATTCTCTTCGCCGTTTGTTTGAACATACGCAAGCACTTAAGATCTGTTTATTTACATCACACACTGACATATGATGTATGGTAACACGGGCTTTCTGAAGAACATCATTAGGCAGAAGACACAGGATCCTTAGAACCTGTTAAACATACTAGATGCAGAACAACGCCAATAATGGTAGGAGTTTTCTGGTTTTTAAGATCTGACACCTTAAATGAATAAAAACCCCCCACCGCTCCCCCCAGAAAAACCAACCCCAAAACATCCTCACAGAAAGCTAACCCACAAACCCAGCAGACCTCTAACCTGAGCCTGAGCTACAGCGAACCACGCACGATTCCAAGTGCACAAACGTTTAGGAAAACCGGGCGCACAAGGAGCCCGACACCGTAAGGACGGCAGGGACAACCAGGCCACTAACTACAGCACACGGGCCGGGGCCCCCTCCGGAGCAGCCCGACGAAGAAGTCACCGCTGGGACGCGCGGCCTCTCCACAGCGCGGCACCCCCCGCGCCTCCGCCCAGGCGGGCAGGGAGGCAGGCAGGGAGGCGGGCAGGGAGGCAGGCAGGGAGGGAGGCAGGCAGGCAGGCAGGGAGGGAGGCAGGGAGGCCGAGCCGTCCCACCGACGGAGGGAGCCGATCCCCCAGCGGGATCATCCCCACAGGGAACGGCAGCGGCCCCGGGTCGGCCAAGGGGGTAAAGGGGGCGGAGTCACCGGCGGCCCCTCCCCTCCCNCGGCCTCTGGGACGGGAGGCGCATGCGCTGACAGCCCCACCTCAGGAGAGGCGCGCTGCGCATGCGCAAGACATGGGGCGGGGATGCGGCCAGTTCCCGAGCACAGGGCATGACGGGCATTGTAGTTCGCTCGGGGACGCCTACCGGCAAGGCTGGCGAGCCGGCTTCCGGCCGCCGGACTACAACTCCCAGCGACGGGCGCGCTGCGAAGGCCACGGTCGGAGGGGTTGCTCGTTTGTACCCTCACTCCCCTTTCCCCTGCGATGTTGTGAGCCCCCCCCCCCCCCCCCCCCCCCCCCCCCAAAANNNCCCCCCTCCCCTCACGCCCGGGGTAGGGGCGGTGGGTTCCGCCAGCCGGTGCAGGAGGCAAGGCGTGAGGAGAGCTGGCCCGGCGGGATCTGGGCCCTGGGGCGGTACCCCGGCGTAGGGCGCCCGTCCCGCTTCAGCGGGTGACCTCCCGGCGGGGAAAACCCGGTAAAATAACTTTGTAAAGTTTCCTGAAGCCGCTGAGGGCAGACGGGCAGCGACCCGACTGCTCTTCCGGGCAGATTTACAAGGAAATGCGTTAGCAGTGATTAAAGCTGCGTATGACTAAACCTCTTGTGAGGTAAAATTTGTAAGGGTGGGAAGTCTGCCAACATCAGAAGCCGTTGATGGCAATGCGAGAGCTGAGGCAGCTCTAGGTGTTTGCATCTGGCCGGCCTTCCGAACGACGTTGCTACTGACTTCTACGTTTGCAGCTCACCGGGGAGCAGCCATCGACTTCGGCTCCGTCTGGCATAACGAATCTGACCTTGAATCGTTACCTGTCACCTCCGGAATACAAGAAAACGGAGAAACAGTTCTGGATGCGACTCCAGGCAACCTGTGCCAAGAAACACATCTCCATCTCAACATGCATCCTGTTTACAGTGATGTTAGAAGGATTTTTTTTATTCTTTGTCTCTTACAATGGGAGTTTCTGTTATGTTAAGCACCTGCGTAATTTGAATCCTTTTCAGGATTCCTCATCAACAAGGGAATTTGTTTCAGTAAGAAGCAGACCGATTCATTCCCACAGCCTCAAACATAATCCCTGGGCTATTGGACACATTAATACTGTGGCAGCGTGCCACCTGCTTCGTTTATTCACTTGAGATTCAATGCTGCTTAGTCCCTGTCAAATGGGCTCTTTGTGCAACCTCCTGTGGTAATGTAAAAGGTCCCCCACAGGAATTTGTGCTATTCAGTAGAAAATACAAGAGGGAGGGTTGTAAACACTCCGATTAGTGTTGGAGTACACAGATATTGTCTCCACAACATATTACATAATCACGCAACTCTCAATTTACCTCCTTCCCCTCCAGAAGAAACAGTTTAACAGCAAGGACTTACGGGTTTATTTAACTTAACATGGCCGCTAATGTTTTTTGTTATACAAAAGCTGTGTTACTTCTGGCAAAAGAAGAGAGAAAGGTTACTTCAGTAACATCCTGTAGTGATTTGAGATGATTGCCTGTGAGGATCTCCACTTGAACTGACAGCCGCGAGGCTCTCAACTCTGAAGAATAATTATTATCAGAGGCTGTTGCCAACTCAAGTTCACACACAATGGACCCATCAGCTAACGAACCCAGAATGAATCGTCTCCCATTGTTTGAAGACAAACAAGTGATTGTGTGCAGTGCTGACTATACTAATTTACAGCCATGTGAAATACATTTGGATGATTTCTGACTTAGAAAACTTACTGTGGTCTGAGACCTACTTAAACAGACCCAAGCACTTTCTTATTCCCTCCATGCCCCACATTCACTCTGTAAACTCTTACTGGAGTTGTAAGGACAAAGTCAAGCAAGGATTCTGAGGTGGCAAGCTCTCTGCTTTGAAAATCAGTCTTGCTGATGTACCTCAGCCTCATAAATGTAATAAAATAATAACGGAGGGGAGCTTTAGAAAGCATTTTGTCAGAGAGGAAAAAAAAGGGGGGGAAAGGCAGAGTCATGTTAAATGAGTAATTCCTTCCCATTCCCTCTCAGTTACACTACTACCAGAAAGCCAGTTCTGGGGTTGAGTTTGTCTTGGAGAGATGGAAGTCTAAATGGGCTGTGCTATTCTGGGATAGCTTTAGACACACTACATAATTCTCATTAGCAATAAAGGAGTACACTGCAGTCATGAAGAGGTATAGCTTATGAAAGAAACTGGTTGGCCACAGATGGAAACACACATGTAAGACAATGAGAGCCTGAACATACAAAGAAAAGCCTAGAAGTAGATTAGTTAATGCCTTTGGGGGGAAAAGTACGTTATTTGTAAGAAGTAACACACAGCAGGAGAGCCAAAAGAGCTGTATGACACTGAACTCTGCCTATACAACTCCCATGACCACTGCTATGGAGTCACACCATTCCAAGATCTTTGCAGTAAGAAGAAAACTTAAAAATACTTAAGCAATGAAGAGGATATAAGAAAACTTGAGTCTTGGCAGCCTAACATCTTAGATTTGTCTGAAAGGGATTTTCCTTGTTCCTTGCAACATTTTGTATCTGAGTATGTTTTCCTATGGGAGTAGCACAAGTTTTAATGATTTACTGCTTGGTGAAAGATGTCATGCCAAGACCACGTGGCAAGTTTTGGTACAGGTGTTTCTTTTGCAAAACCCAACGGACATTATGATCAGCAAAATATTAGGTTACTTATCAACACTCCTCTCCATAAGCACGACTGAGTGCAGTGGCACAATGGCAGGTGGGGGAACCCCAATACAGTACCCAGAGAAACGAGCCCCTCCCAAGGCTGTGCTGTGACAGCCATCACTGAGTTATGGGGGTTACCACCTACAGGAGTACAGGACTCCTGGGGTGTTGGGGAAGAGCATTTTGGGATGGCACAAGATCTATTATAGGATTTGTAGCAGAAGGACCAAAGGCAGGGAAAGGGAGGGATCAAGGTTGTTTGGGGAGGAACAAAGATGGAGAAAAAGAGGGGTAAGAAGATAAAAGAGGCTGGTCAGCCGTAAACAGCTTGTCTGGCCATGCCCTGCAGGTACCTCCCGACCACACTCTGTCCCGTCTTCTCCTGGGTGACGGGGTCTCCATGCTGCGTGCATGGAAGTCTAAGTGCCAGCCACTGGAGAGGGGACCACGAGCCCCAGGAGCCTGCGGGCTTGGGTGCCTGCAGCTGGAGAGACCGGAGTGTGTGTGTGTTGTGTGGATCTGTGTGTCAGTGTGTGATGGCCTGCAAACATCGAGTCAGGTATCAAAGCAGCCATCATTTTGGGATGGATACTGGAGACACCATAGGTATGTTATTAGAGGTACAAGCAGGTGTTATATTTATATTTTAAGTGCTAGATGTGAAATCCATTAAATGTACTAAAAGCAAGCCAGGCACCCTAAGAAATGACAGGAAAACAATGTCACATTCTAGCCATTGTACTCACACTCTCTGCATGTGTCAGTGCTCCTGTGATCTAGGAACAAGGAGTGCCTGTTGGGAAAAACAAATAAACAAAAAACCCAAACAAAAACCAAAGCAACTAAACAAAACTTTTTTCTGCTTTTGGAGAAAGAATAACAAAAGGCCTTCAAACCCCTTCTCAGAACCCCAACAGACTCGGGATTTATATAATTTCTTATATGAATTCCCTTTTTTGCTTCCCTGTAAGTTCAGTGATTTACAATTCTAAAGAACAGTGATAAAACTGGCTGATGCTTTACCTGGAGAAGCCTCCTAGCCAGGAAAGTTTTTAAAACATGTTCTTAAGTATTCTAAAACACTTATGTAGGTGATGGTTTGCTGGTATCCAGACATAGGTGAAATAAAAGCCCCCCCTTCCAATAATTTATTTTTCTTGCAAAATGATTAAGACTAAATAAACAACTATCCAAAACAGATTTGTCAAAAAGAACATTTTGACTATTAACAAAATTATTTATTAATTTATGTTATTATTTACTCATTTAAGAAAAAACCTAAAACCTACCATTTTAGTTTTGGAAAAAAACTGCTGAAGAGTTAATTCTCTGTATTACTCCATCTGTCTAGATGAGTAACTTTTGTACTATGCTTCCTGGTAACACCTGCCCTGAGAAAATCTTGGGAAAGAAAACACATAAACCAGTAATGTCTTTTTATTAAAATACTTCTTTAAACACTCATTGTAATAAAATAAACTGGATTTTGCTGTATGACATTTGCATACACACAACACTTAGAGCAAACTCCAGACAGCATCAGGAATTACAAAAAAATCAGGTGAGCTGCATCCTCACTGCCTACTCCCACGCCACTACACAGACAACTGTGTTACATTTTTACACCATTCCCCACAGTGTTTCCTGGAGATCTGTCAGGCCGGTCCCCCCTTCCCTCCTGCTCCCCACCCTTTCTGTTCCCTTGACTTGACCTCACAGTGAAATTCTGATGATGTAAATGGAGACTGTGTCATGGATCCATGGGGCAGCAGGTGCCTGACTAGAAACATCAGCCCTGTTTTTTCCCCAAGCAGATTCTGAACTACCATAATGTTTCCAATAATTTAACACTGCAAGAATTCGAAGCATGCTGATGACCTGTAGCAATGCTTACTCTACGTCTCCTCTCTTGGTCAAGAACAATGATGTATCACCCTCCAGCTAAAAACAGTCACAGCTACTCTAACATATTCTTTCTCTCCATTCATTTTAAGAAACTCAAGCAGAAAAAAAAAGATAACGTGAATCGTCAAATATAGGAAGAACAACTCCTTCATGACAAGCTAAGTTCTTCTATTCATGTCTATGCTTTTTATCACTTAATTGCAAGCTTAAAGTATGAATGTATTTCATTATCCACTACTTCAAAACAATAAAACATTGATCTTTCAAGTACTGCTTTAGAGCTGAAAAAGAGACTGAAGAAAGTAACATTATTTCACAAGAGTAGAGTTTTTTATTATTATTATCATTTTATCTTATTGAAAGAACTGTATCATGAGAAAAAATAAAAAACATTCAGGCAAACTTTTCAACAAAATAAATTTAAAATGACTGCTTTCATTTGTACATGGTACAGATAGCCAGGTGTGACTAGAAAACAGTTTAATCCCTCTAGACTGAGATTAGCGAGAGAAACATGAATAGTAAATTTTTGTGTGTGTGTGCATATATGCATTTAAAAAATTTCAAGAAGTTAAAACCCACATCATTATAAATACCAAAAGGTGATCATTAACTACTCACACACTTTATTCTTGTACTTAGTACCATTATCAATGGAGACCTAACTTGGTCATAGTAACTGCTATGTAACTGTCAAAATATTAAAACTCATACTTAGAGAAATGCACAAAATGTTCTAAACTCAGAACATCCTAATTTTGCCTTTGTGGATACATCTTCCCTTCTTCAGTGGCAACATTTCATGGGGAAAAAAAACAAAACAAAATTATGTTTTGGAATAAATACTCACAGCAAACTACTACTATGGGAACATGCCTGCTGCCAACTGCTCAACTGGTAGCCCTGTACCACTTGCTAGTTCTTCTCATTTCATTCTTTATTCTTTTAGTCATTAAATCCATAACAGCCTTTCATGTTTCCTTTACTGGACTGAACGTTCAGGGAGTAAGCCCTAGAGAATAGTGCAAAACAAGGGAGATGCAACTGCACTTAACAGCTTTATTTTGGTATCTAAGAAGAGACTGAAATGATTTATATTTTTTTTTTAATATATAAATTATGCAACATAGACCCCAATGTACTTATGAGAGCAGGGCAAATGAAACTTGGAAGAAAAGTGTCCCTACATAGTGTTTTGTTGGGCAGCCCTTCTAAGAAGTTAGGATTTTATCCACGACAGCCCATACGTTGAACTTGAAGAGAAGGCACGAATTTTCCCCCAAATACCATTTTCACAATAGAAGGTTAAGCTCAAAAACTGGAAGTTAAAATTAAAAAACAAAACCAGAAACTAAAACAAAAAAAACAGCCCCTAAAGAACAACCACCCCCCTCCAACCTAGCAGCCATTTAATTATTTGTTGAACTTAGATGATGGAAATCTCATTACCATACTCTTAAGGTTTCCCTACTCTAAACTACAAGATATAATACTACATTCTGAAAAACAGTATAGTCAATACTTTCAAATCAAAGGAAAATAATCAGAACAGCAAGGATGAGCATGGCTGTACCATTTGAGGAGAAATAAAGAAAAAAAAAACCAAACTTAAAACATAGTGTTGAAACTTCTACTAGTTAGCCTTGCTTACATGAATTAAAAAAAAAAGAAAAAAGTTTTCAGATTTTATACATCTTTTTTTCAACCAGATACACTTAATTGCAACCAGTAGGCACTCCACCAAAATGCAGTATTTGCAGTCCCCATCTCTTTAACTGAGAGAGATTACTTTGGCCTCAGTATTGCTATATTACAATTTTCCTGCTTCAAAACATGCAGTTCATACATTTTACAGTTTTACTGCCATAGTCGATGCATTCTGGCCCAATACACTCACAGCAGGCGTTGTGAAACCATCGGTATTTGGAAGCTCCCATGGACTCGCAAGAGATCTTGCACTGATGTATTGACATGCAGTCATCAAAATACACCACAGTACACATGTGTTCTAAACCAAGAGGGGGGAAAAAATTTGGTTTAAAAGGTCTTAAAATATTTTTCAAGGTTAATTAAAAAATAATTATGTGTACAGCTTTTGAAGTAGGATTGCAAATCATCATGGCTATGAGGCAGAAGGAAAAAAAAAGGTGATAGTGAAAGCAAAGAGAAGATGCAGAGAGCCAAGGTATGATCTATCAACTTCAAGTTTTCAGTGTCTACAACTCAACCTGCTGTCTGCTCTCCTGGATTAATTTATTTCTAGAGTCACAGGCAAAAATGGTTTTGGGTTTTGTCCCCCAGTTATAAGGGTTCCCTTCTAAAGTGTAAGGATGGGCTATGCCAAAATAACAAGCAGGCACATGTCCTCTGAAGGTAATGTCAAGATACTACTTTCCCAGTTGCCAGCAGTTACTATATGCTATCACGAAAAACTTCAGGTTTAGAGAAGTTATTTAATAGCCATCAATACCCACTTACTTAACTGTAAATGCTTCCCCCACCCCAACTCCACAATATTCTTCAGCCACATTAAATCACAGAGCTAGAGAATCCTCAACTTGAAACCGCACACTTTTTTCTTCTTTTTTTAGCAACACCACCAGCTTTACTACTAAGATTAAGAAACCCCTTCTGCCTAAGTGTTGATTTTATTCTTCTAACATCCATGCAATTGTGGGAAACGCATTGAAGTTTGGTGTTGCAACCTCAAACTGGAACTGAGGCATTCACCTCAATTATAAACCAAAAACATCCCTGCCCCGTCTACTTCCAGTTCTCCAAGCTGATGGATTCTACTAACTTTCTCCTGTGCTGACCAGGTGATTACATTGTAACTTTGTTCATCCTCCAAAGGACCTGATTGCATCACATTTACCCCCAGCGTAACTTGGCACACTTTGGGGAAAAGTACAACTGAAAGCTGTCTGCAAACACAAATGCCTCACTCGCACACGTCAGACAGATTTGGGAGCGGGAGATACCAAGGGCCTTTCTAGCCCATTACTGCTTCTGGTGCATGGATCCAGGAGAAACATACTGACCTATATTCCAATGTGGATTAGGACAATGTAATCCAAATGTAAATGGTAAATCAAGACAGTGTTGGGTGTTTTTTTAAGTGATTATGGAGGTATGGAGAAGGGTGAGTAACTGAAGGACTCTCAGAGCAGCATAGTTGTTAACCATAGCGTTTATTCAGTCTCTTATCTGTCAGCAAGTCTGGGAGACAGAAGTGCACCAGAACCTCTCCTTCAAAATATCCGTGCCCCATACATTAGGAGCCTCAGTAGCACGCATATCTCATGACAAGCTCAAGTGAGGTCCAAAGGTGAGTTGAGGCCAGCAAGGGTGTCAATCACCATACATCAGATCTATGCAGTCTGTTTCCCCAGTACCAACAATAGATGACCGCTGTGGTGCCCGTGCTTTTGGGCACATGACAAGGGACAACACAACATGCAGCAGAGCACAATGTACCCAACAGCTTTTCTGTGGATGCATCCTCCCTGACATCTGGCAACCCTTCCCACCCTTTTAAGAATTAACATTTGTTAAAACACATATGAGGGAACCCTGGCCACTGTCAAACTATTTTACTGCTACCTAAACAGCTGCAAGAGGGTTACAGGACATGCTGCCAGCCCACTGAAAGCAAGAGAGACACATCTTGCAGTGCAACAGGCAATGAGGATCTTGGGGAGGAAGTGCAGACCCATAGCTGAAGCAGTTTTCTGCTCCCGGAAAAGCTGTGGTGTGAGTAAAGTTGCAGTGGTCCAACAAATCCTGGAGTACTTGAAGTACTGCTGGGAATGACAATAAAGTACACTGCGGCTGTGTAAGTCCTGTCCCATTCTTGGCACTTCTATTTCTATGACTTCTTATAATAAATCCTGAGGCACAGCAACCAGAGGAAGAGAGTTCTCAAGAAGCAAAACCTCTGCCTGAAACCAACCAACAGCTTCAGCAAGAACACTTTATTCACAGAGGGGAGGAGGAAAAAGCGAAACAGAAGTGCATGCTATGGTACCATGTGCAAAGAGTGACCAGCCAGGTATACACCTCAAGTGCTCAGCCAAAGCTGAAAAGTGGTAGGAAGATGTAACCACCACAGCCTCCAAGGCAGAATCCACCCAGGGGCCATACAGCAGCTCCATCTTCTTATGGAGAATGCACAAGAACTTTGCAACATTTCATCACCAGTGACAAAAAGCTCAGATTGCCATGGTCCCAAGAAGGAGCACACACCATCCATTCCCAGGAGGTCCAGACATTCCTAGATATCTGTCCCTCTCACTCCTCCCAGGAGGCTTTCACTGGAAGGGTAGGGTATGAGAAAGCAGAGGTGAGTCTCCAGGCAGCACTCCGCCTGAAATCTAAGCACCACCAAGTATCCCATCAGTCATCCAGTTCAGTACTGGCCTGCAAGCACAGGAACATTACAGAACATACTTATACTCTTTGTACCCTCTTGCTTCATCCCAATTTACTCCTCTGGTACCTTTTTAGTAGTTTTCTTCTCAAGTTTGACCTCAAATGCCATAGACAGAGTCAGTCTTAGAAGGTGTCAGCTGGAGGCACAGAGCCTCTGCCTCAAAACAGGCTAATCCAGAAAGATTTCTTGCTGCAAAATCAGCTTTTGAGATGCCATCTCCACCTGACTGACCTAGTCTCTGGATCAGCCTGAGAAGGCAAAATGACTCACGGTGCCCTCTAGATAGTAGTGGAACACCTCTCTAAAGAAACCACAGTAGTCTCCAAAGGCTTGCCAGAAGTGCTCACTGCTCTCATATTGATCGCTGCACTCCGACTTGCAACACTCAAAGGAAAGCCTACAGTAGGTCAGAAAAGCTTGTCAGGAAAGTTGGGCGCACTCTGAGGTGGGCTAGCTTCTCCCAGCATTTGCAGGCTGGCTTCGCACCAGAAAATGACCAGTCCCCTCTGTGTTAGGAGTCAACTGTCTTCACCTTAACCTCATCTGTGACAGCCTCATCCAATGTTAGTACCAGTTGAGTAGTCCTGGAGAAGCCCAGTTCATCAGCTAAAGCCTGCTGAAACTTGAAATAAGCCTCTTGTGGAAGAAGAGCCTGTGATTTCTAGGATGTAAAGATCAATGACACTGAATTGAGAGACTGAAGACAACTCTCAGGGGGAAGGAGGCCAGAAGACGAGCATCACCAGGCCCATAACCCTGGCAAAACCAGATGACAGCAGTCAGGTCCTGTGAGACTGGAGAGACTGGTCTCTTCCATCACTCTCCCAGGACCAAAATGGGAACAAAAACCAGACCTCAACCTTATTAACATGGCAGCAACAACCAAGAACATTAATCTTGACTGACTGGAGAGCGAAGAAGAAAGTTTATTTCTACCTGCACCCAAGCCAATAGGATTAGGTCCTAGAGGACCAGTCCAAAAACGCTGTGGAGAGGACAGA
Organism: Aramus guarauna; assembly: GCA_013400195.1. Classification (NCBI taxonomy): domain Eukaryota; kingdom Metazoa; phylum Chordata; class Aves; order Gruiformes; family Aramidae; genus Aramus; species Aramus guarauna. The sequence continues at coordinate 365,529 of VXBL01006375.1, forward strand.
CTGTACGCCGCAGGCCAGAGCCAGCAGTAGATCTGGCTGGCTCCCAGTAGCTCTTGTAAGCAGCTGCAGGACGTGATCCATGTGCATGCACTACCAAACCATTTCTGAAGTTGCTCACTCGGACACCTGCCAGGTCTGAACAAGCCAGATTGGCCAGGGTGCACTGTGTTCGTCACGGGACGCTCCTGGTCCCCTCCTCAGCAGCGCCTGTGTGCCCCTGTAGAGGCTGAGTTACTGAAAGTAGGAGAGTTCCTCGCCTCGAGCATTAAATCCCTCTTTAGAGGCTGCAGAAACAGAGTTACACAGGGGGGGAAAAATACATACAGGCTCAGCTGGGATGCGGGAGAGTATTTAAATTGTTTCACAAACCTAATTACAGTCATCACTTGGCTCCCTCAGTGTAGGCAAAAGGATGTTCCTCAGCGCAGTAACAGCTACTGCATTTGCATTTTGCCAATTTTCACACATTAAGGACTACAGAGTACAGGTGCAGGGAGGGAGAAGGATGCAGCAGCATTCTTTTTTTATCTAGAATATAAGTTTCTCACCTTTTTCCTCCCCCAACTCATACTCAGTGAAGGTTGTGTAGCAGAAAAAACAATCAAGTCTAAATTAAAAATGACCAGAAGAAATGGACTCATGTTTCAATCAGGTTTTGCTATCATACTATCCGTGCTTCAAATAAGATCTGTATTGGTGCACTATGGAGGAATTTAGCAACTCAGAGCAGATAAAACAATTCAGTTCTTGTAAATTAAGGAAAAATGCCTATCTATAAGATGAAAAAAATCTTTCCCAGTTAATGACAATTCCCTGTATGCCACCTTTGAAGTTAAAGGTGCTAGGTAAGTGCAACTGACTGCTGGTCTGCTTATCAGTAGCTCTAAAAGTACTTAAAAAAAGGTAACTGTCCATCCAGCAGCCATATCATTTTATGTATATCAGAACTTTTAAAAAAAAAACACATTAAAAATAAAATATTCCTAGAGTACCTACAGAGGTAGATGCCACTCTGCTGGATTTCTAGCTCTCCTCTACCTGGCGGGCACTGGAAGGGAGCAGATGCCATCCCCTGTGTCATCAAGCACTGCAAGTCAGAAATCCTTAACTACAACACAGATTTTGTTTCATCAGTTGCCAAAAGATTATCTAGTTCCCCTCTCTCTCTCTCGCCAACATCCTGTCATCATCTGAAACAATTAAGCTTATTTAAACATCTGAACTCACAGTTCGGAGCTCTGAGGGTATCAGCTAAAAGTAAAGCAAAAAGAACAAAGTATAAATGTAGCTCCAGATTAACAATCATCGTAATCCTCTCTGAAGTAGCGGCTCAAATGCCAGAAACCACTGATATGAAGAACTACAGCAGCTCCAGCGGCGCACACATACTTTGGCAGCTAAAACATTGGAAGTCAATTCGCAGAAGGAAAGGGAAGACACTCATTAAGATAATAACGGGGAAGTTCAAGGTCTGGCGGCTGGGTTTGCAGCAGGCTGGGGCGAGAATGGAATGCTTTACATCCCACCGCACCCCATCTCCTCCCGGATTTACAGCCGCTCTCCCGGGGCCGGTGGCTTCAAGCCACTCAGGCACAAAGCTCATGGGTTCCTGTGGCTGGTGCTGCTTTTCCTGGCACTCACCCAGAACTGCATCGAGCAAGTCTAGCACTCTGGACCAGCTTAACGTTGATCCCTGCATAAATGTGCATTGAAATTAAAATCAGAACTCTGTTACATGACGTGACAAGGGATATTTATAGGCAGAGCCTTTGCAAATTTTGGGATGTATTTCAGACGATGGCTCAGAGACTACCATCCCGTTACCAAAATCTACCTCTCGTTAGCCCCTCTCTCTTTACAGGCAACATGACAGGCTGCTGCCAGCACACCATGTTGGAATGAAGCATTTAAGGAGCCACAGAAGAACCACAAAATGGAGAAGGCACAGTGCTGTAAAGAAAACATAAAGCATCTGTGTTCCTGCTCACAGGAACACTCTTAAATCCCTAAATGTCATGGCCTTGAAGACAAGTGCTTAGCAAGTCACCTTAAGGACATCTCCATTTGCAAGGTCTGCCTAGGTGTACTACCCCTACACCTTTGGGCTACTGCTTCCCCAATGAACTCATAAAAATTATTAAAAACAATGCCGCCCCATGGCTCACACAACATCCAACACAAGAGGTACAATTGCCCAGTTGTCCTGGCTTCCATCATAATAAACATCAAATGACTGAGGCCAGCAACCAACTTTTCTTTCCACCTTCTTCTGTTCTCAATGCTCAGATCATCCATGTTTTTATAAGCAAACTTTAATATGACTTCTGAAAAAGGAGAGCACTACAAAGCTACCCACATTGTGACCAAGAAAAGAGAGACTCCTCAACAGGCATATATATCCAGATACATGAAGTACAGGATGTTGAAAGGCATTTTCTCCTTTATCCAGTTCTTCACTGATTACTAAGATGGAGGAGGCATAGCCAATAATTACAAGGACAGTTGACACATGTAAGTGCCTACTGATGCCTGAAAACCAGTGGCATTTGGTAGCCATATATAACAAATATAACTGTTGGTTTTGGACTGTTATCATTTCAGTGAAAGCTCTCTTAACCTAATGTCTAATACGTTCTTAGAAATGAAGGAGACTTTTGACTAAGAAAAAATTGCATGGTATGTATTTAGAATCAAAGGATCATTTAGGTTGGAAAAGACCTTTAAGATCATCAAGTCCAGCTGTTAACCTAGCACTACCAAGTCCAATCACTAAACCGTGTGACTGGACCACATCTACACCTCTTTTAAATACCTCCAGGGATGGTGACTCCACCACTTCCCTGGGCAGCCTGTTCCAATGACTGACAACACTTTCAGTGAAGAAATTTTTCCTAATATCCAATCTAAACCTCCCCTGGCACAACTTGAGGCCATTTGCTCTTGTCCTATTGCTTGTTACTTGGGAGAAGAGACCAACACCCACCTGGCTACAACCTCCTTTCAGGTAGTTGTAGAGAGCCATAAGGTCTCCCCTCAGCCTCCTTTTCTCCAGGCTAAACAACCCCAGTTCCCTCAACTGCTCCTCATAAGACTTGTGCTCTAGACCCTTCACCAGCTTTGTTGCTGCTCTTTGGGCACACTCCAGCACCTCAATATCCTTCTTGTAGTGAGGGGCCCAAAACTGAACACAGTACTTGAGGTGTGGCCTCGCGAGTGCCAAGTACAGGAGGACAATCACTCCCCTTGTCCTGCTGTGGAGTTTTTTTTATCTGTGTTGTTAAACTCAAAGCTCTTCTACACCCTTGAGATGCAATTCAAATCCCAAGTTTCATTCAAAACTATCATTAGCCCATCCTGTTGGTATGGTATGGTAGTAAAGGACTGCCAGGGAACAGCCATCTGGGCTGCAGTACCTAAGTACAGTGAGATATATTCAAGATTGTTCCAAGCGTAAATTTTTTTTCCAAGTATAATTTACAACTTTCATTACTGTAGTGTTTGCACACAGGGCTTTTTGTAGCTTGCCATTCAACATGGCTTTCTGGATCATTTTCATAATGGTGAGCAAGCGTTTTAGTAACGTCAAAGACATACGAATGAGATGCTTTCTGACCATCTGGTTTCCCAGTTCTGGAATTAATTTATTTTTTCTAACGTGCCTTAACCAAAGGAAATTAGAAAAGTTGCCATTACGGTCCCATTTAATCAACAGCAGTCCTACTCAGAAATGTAACTAGGTCAAAGGTTCACAATGGTAAGGAAAAGCAGTGTGTCCATCAATTAGGGTATCTTTCATGGATAAGATAAAAGAGCCATCACAACAATAACATATGGGGTTATGAATATTTAAAAGTGTGTGTTGGAAAGGAAGTAAAGCATTAATTACACTAATAAAACAAATCAGATGCTCTTTTTTCCCTGTTAAGCAGCAATTTCGCTATGAACTGTTTATGAGATTCTTTTAAGTCTGATGTACTAATTTGCCAGGAAAAGTATTTCAGGTTTAGTATGGAAACTAAGAAACAGATAGTACTTTTCTTATGCCACTGTTGTCACTATCTCAAACTTCTCATCTTCCCCCACCCCCAGCAAACAATATTCTGAAGTCTGCCCTCTAAACTGAAGGTGAGAATATTAAAAACTTGATATAAAATACAAGGAATGAACCTCTAAGTTGAATCCCCGTGCCTAAATTGCTTATTTTTAAGATTGTCCGTCACATATCCCCCCTCAACATAAAGAACAATCTTGCTATTCTTACTCAGGTTTACTATTAATCCTGGATTTCCTACAAACCCTCCTTCTAAAGAGTTCAAGCTATGCCAGCCCAGCAAAAAGTAAGAAACATCTACTCCAGATACAGTGGTTTATGGCATGTGGCTTTCTCAAACCTCTGAAGCCATGTGTTTCAGTCGCCTACCTCTGCACTGATATGTGACTTGGATCCAGTTTTTGGTCTGTCCTGTCTCCTAAGCTACAGGTAACTGCTTCAAAGTCAAAGAACATATTGTGCAAATGCACATGAAATAATGTCAACAAACTGCCTCATGTCACCAGAGGAATCAGAGAGATAATAAACTCATGTGGTTCAGCATCTCCAAAGATCATCAGACACTTTAACAGCACCTTCCATGTTCCTCAATACTTTTGCCTCACTCCTTTTGTTACACCATGCTCAAAATTAGACTGGACTTTTCTCACTTTTTATGGGAAAAGAAGAAGCGAGCACAGACAAGAATAGAATTTGCACAGAGAAGGCTCCTGGAAAAGAGGAGAGGAAACACTAAGGAATTTATACACTACAGTCATTACCTTTGTCACTAGAGTAAGGTGCGTGGACATTGTTGCTTGGAACAGAGACGTTCTGATGCTGTGGCTGGTTCACTGTTTCTAAAAAGGAAACGAGGTTCTCATGGTGCGACAGTTCTTCTGCCACAGGGAAGGAAACAATATTCCAATTCAGCTGAGTATCCCCTTCTGTCAGCGCCCGGAAAAGTGAAGGAATTGGTTCATGCAACTCCTCAACAGTGCTCTTGGATGTTGGAGGTGTGTCACTGTAATTACGAGGATTGCACATACCTGCAGAGGAATGAAACAGTAAGTCACATGAAACTCCCTAAACTCTTCTCCTTGAAACAAATGGGACTATTTAGAAAATTAAATTTGAGGGTTTTTGCTAAGCAGAACAGAGCCCTTTCACATATATCCCACTCAGCTCAAGAGCAGAAGTGCCACCAAACACAGCAGGACAAGTTTTCCTCAACGTCAGGTTTCAGATCTTTGCAGACTTCCACAAAACACACCTGTGACTTGTAAGATCCAAGTGAAAAGATAAACCTCATCTACACAGCACTTTGCTTCCTTTTTTAAGCTAGCATTACAGTTTAGAATATGAAAAGTTCAAAGAAAGGTTTGTTTCCCCTGGGAAAAGAGACAAAGAGCAGTCTAATCGATACTAGCACAAATCTGGAATGAAAGCTTACAACTGAACGAAGATAGTATCTTTGACAAGTCCTGAGGTACATGAAACTTTTGATCACAATTCAAGTATTCGATCTCACCCACTGCAGCAGTGCAATAGATCTTTTTGGTCATCTGCCAGAGATGCCAAGATCATTATCAGGAGGGAGCAAGAGTCTGAATTACTTTACCTGCTTAGAAACAGCTGAGATGAACTTCATTTTGCTACCTAATTGGAGGGGCCACTACAGGCTAAAATGTTTATTTCCAGGTTACCTATTCCTCATTTTTCAAGGTCTTTTGTGGTATCTTTTTTAAAATCTTGTCATCTTTTTTCTCTTTGTCACTTCCTACAAAATGTTTGTGTGATATGCAATGCAGGTGCCAGTTTTTCATGAACCATTTAAATGCAAATATTTATTACTAGCAATGAAACTGAAGGGTATCTTGATTTAATCTGAACATTGAAACAACCAAGATTAAAAAGAAAAGTTGTATCTGCATAGGTACTTAAACTCAGAAGCCATAAAACACTATGAGAAGTCACCTGGCAAGAGATGGACAAATCCATTTTCCTCATGTACGTCTGGATATCATTTTGGGTAGTTTCACAGACACAGTTTTAGACAGCTATAGCTGCAAAGCACATCAATCCTTAAAGTATCAAAGGGATATGGGACATAAATATTCAAAGTCTACCTGCCCCACACAACCAGAGAAGCATCTGCTGCCATGCAGATACATCAGGACTCCAGCTTCAGAAATTGGGTTTAACTAGAGCCTTATACAAAACCACAACCTTTTCAATCCAAGTAGATGGATTTCCATAACGAACAAAACAAAGTGAAGTTCCTCGGTGATGATTAGCATGACATCCGGCAAATCTTAAGCAAGTGGTTAGCATTACCAGCATTTAATAATAGGAACAACACAGCATAGTCTGCTCCTATAAAAAGGTGAGCCAAGTATTGGGTAGGAAAAAAAAAAGCCACTCCTCCAAACAACATTAGGTCATACTAAAAAATAATTCCACTTACACAAACTTCCTACCGTAAACAATTATTTTCCTACTCCCTCAACTAGGTTTGTTCTTCACAGATGTTCCTGGACTTCACTGCTTTAATAAAAAATTTCTGTCTCTGCATTATCACCTTGGAATATTCACCATACAATTGTAATAAGAAAGCCCACCTGAAAATTAATTAGGAAGATATCACATCAGGTAAGAGTTTTCTACCAATACACCGAGATGCATACTTTAGTCGATATCATTGTATTAATGTTATGAAATGGAAACCAGTGAGCCTTCCTAGAGGCCCCCCTGTCAGGCTGGATTCAGAAAATAAATTTCACTGATGTGAAAGAACACACAGGAAAAAAATAACATCAAGATAGCTTATTAAATGATTGCAGAATGTGTACGAGTTTCTGTGCATATCAGTGCAGTATGAAAATATTATATTAAGATGATACCAAGAAACCATTGCTCATAGTTTAATGGGTAACTGCTCATTGCACAAAGATACTTCCCTCTTACTATCTTTAAAAGTATTTTAATTACAATTATAATAATATTTATATAGAATTATTATAAAAGAGTAGCTTTGGTTAAAACAAAAATAAAAAAGCCTAACCTATGAGCAACTGGTAGGAACAAACATGTCTACATTACTGCTTTGGAATGGATGAGAAGATGGAGAAATGGGCTACTGAAATGATGGAAGCAGACAAGCCTTTACACGAGGGACTAGAAGAGCTTAACTCACAAAGCTTAGGAAAAAAGAGGAAAGAGGAACCTGTTGCTGTTCTCCCTCCTCCTGTGTCTTTTTCCCCATTAGAAAAGGGAGAGACTATGCACGCAAAACACACAGCATCAACTGAGCATCAGTAAAGTTAGTGCTGGAGGGTAGGAGGTAATTCCTGACCTCAGAGCAGACACGACTTGAATGACATGACAACCCATCTGCTTTTACATTAGACATGATCAGCTTATAAAGAGACTTAAATATCAGCTCTAGTATCCGCACAGAACTGTCTCCAGGAAGCTGGGTATGGCATGCACTCCTGTTTCCTCATTTGAATAAGGCTACAGCAAGGATGACCCTACACTGAAGAGAAGAAGAATAGGACCATAGTGCAGAACCAAAAAAGTCTGAGGCACTCCATCAGGAGATATTTTATTTTACTCAGTACTGGGAAACTGAACCTGAAACCTTGTGAACTTCTCTCCTGTATAACACCATGGGAAAAAGCAGCAGAACAGGGCATAATCTGCAGATTTAGAGAAAAAAAAAAAAATCAAAACAAAACCACCTCTGTGTGGACTTTCCTTTTTTTCTTCATAATCCTATTCCTCACCCGATGACTGAACATGACAACAGCACACTTCAGTATTACATTACAAAAACCAGGAAGACACTGGAAGGGCAAAGGGGATGGGGAAAAAGGAGATGTAGATACATTCCCCCCCCCCTTTTCAAGGAACCCAAGATCAAATAGGAAAAAAAAACCTCCAGGTCCTCTTTCTAATTGTGTGTCCTCCACAGGTGCAGGGGCTGAAAATACTTTATGCCATTGGGAAGAATCACACATGCATGGGACCACTCCACTGCTTACTAAAAGACGGTAAAGCAAAGGTAAACTAGCCAGAACCAAGCAAAAAGCAGGATGTCAGAAAGCATATTCACATCGTGATGGAACAGGAGAAACGATGGACTGCACTGAAGGGAGCATTTTGACACTAATCATCTTCATGAATTCAGAGAAGACCCAGCCATCTAGAGAAGCTAGGGGCAGGTACAACACTCCAGACGCATCGCTTTCATGGAAGCCAAGATTTTGAATGGCAGCAGAAGGAGACTTCCAGCAACCACAGGAGCACGAAGCTTTTGATACACTTAAAACAAGAGATAGAACTGGAACACATCCTCCTTCAGCAGAGGCAGCATTCGCTTGCAAAGATACAGGCACTCTGAACACTACCTGTTTGTAGTAATACTGTTCTTCTTAGGACTGTCATCTAATCCTACAATAAAAACTTCTATGTCTCTTTCTTAGCCTCCACACAGAGCTCTCTTTGCGAATAAAAGAACAATTTTATTCTTTTAAACACTGGGCCACGCATATTTACTACTAGTCCCAAGGACTCACAAGGGAACTCAAACCTAAAATTGTCCCTGTGTGGTGTCTGCCAATACACTTTACAGTTAGAAACCTCCATACAGCATCCAACCCCATGAAGCAGGTGCTGCGTAGTTTCCTCAAGATAACAATTCAGATAGGGCTTTATGTTTTAGACACAAAATTAAGAGTCAGTTATGACAACATTCACCAAGAAAAATCCGGACTACCGCCATCCCCCACTCCCCAGAACAGATACAGCCTTCAAATGTTTGGTTCCCCACAGTAATTTATTCAGTACCCACAGAATGAGCCGTAAGATGTCTACAGTACAGATTCTGTCCCGATGCATTACTTCTATTATAAGACTGTGAGTTCAGTATGTGACAGGAGGAAGCAATTGGGAAAAAAAAAAAACAAACCCAAAAAAAGAAAATCCCAAAGAAATGCAAACTTACCGACACAGTCACAGCACTCATCCCAAAGGGTGCCCAGGCAGAGCATGCACTCCTTACAGCAGGAACAGTTCCCTTCCCCAGGGCGGCACTGACACAGCTCCTGAAAACAACACAAACTCATTACACTGCAGCAACCCCAGATGTAAAACGCTAATGCGGCAGACCCATTCTTCCTCAAGCCGCAACTCAAATTACAGCATTAAAAAAGCTTACTACACTAATACAGTGAGTAAATGGTAAAATAGTTTCAGCCAAAGAACTGATCTTAGTTTACAAAAGGATCTTTTGCAGTTTTTTGGGTTTTGGCTGGGGTTTTTTTCTTTTTTTTTTTTTTTTTTTTTAAGGTG
>VXBL01006375.1:384932-419473 GCA_013400195.1 Aramus guarauna
CCGCTCCGCCGGCGGCTCTCGCTGCTCCGGAGGCGGCAGCAGCAACCGCGCACCTCGGCCCGCTGCTCCCCCCTCGGCCGCAGGCAGCGCGGAGGCGGCGGCACGGCCTCGCATCGCCCCGCCTCGGGGCACCGTCAGGCGCCAGGACCCTCCCCCCGCCGCCGGCAGCGCGCCCCGGGANCACCGCAGGGAAAAGCGAGCCTCGGCACGGACTAGCCAAGCTCTCCCGAGCAAGAGCCGGGCTGCGCCCCGCCGAGCAGGGGGCGCGGAAATGCCCGCAGGCAGCCGGGGGAGGGCAGGGGCAGCCGCGGGTGAGGACGGGACCCCGGGCTCGCCGACAGCCTCAGGATAGACACGAGGTTGCGTTGTGGGTGCTTCGTCCTCCTACGTGCCAAGCTCCAAGGCGACAAGTTCGGTCCCTGGAAGAAAAACCCAGGAGGAACCTGACTGGGAACCCTGAAACCCGGAGTAGCCCTCGGGGTTCCCCGGGGACAGCCAGACCCTCGCGAGGGAAACATGGCCACCTCCCCAAAAAGTCCCGCCTGCGTTTGCTCTCATCCCTCCTCCTCTCCCAACTCACCGCTTAGGTGGGAGAAACACACGGCAGGGTGCCCTTACACAACGCACCAGGTGTTTATCACAGAGTGAACTAGGGGGAAAGAAAAAATAAATACACGACTGGAACAAACCCTGGATTCGAATTGGAGAAGGAAGGAGAGCATTGTCTAAGGGACAGACATCGGGACAGTACCCTTTCTTAGAGCAATTAAAGTTTTACTAAGCAGTTGTAATTGAAAAACCAAAGATCTGTTTCACAGACCTCGATAATAGGAAATCATCTCTCCTTGTAAAGAAAGCACCTTAGGCTAAACCTAAGGAACATCTGTCTTCAGATGCCCTTATGAGACAGGATACTGCCAAAATATTTTTGAATTTATCACAAAAAATGTTTCTGCTGATACCTCCAGAGGATTAACTTTGTTTTACAGCAAACACCCTCGAACCCCTGCCTCCTCCCAGCCCCGCGGGGTGTCCCTGCTGCCACACGGCACCCCAAGGCCGCCCTGCTCCCCGCTCTGCGTGACAGCCGCTGCGCCCCTGCTCTCCCTCAGCACCACTGCACCAAGGTACCGCCGTAAATCCGCCCAAGTGGTTTTGTCACCTGCTTCTTGCCTAATGCAACCAAGACTCCTGCAACCCAGTTCATCTTTTCTGTTCTTTATTAAATACTCTTAATTATTCATATCCCATACTTCAAAAAGTCTGTATTAGGTTCTTTCACTTCCAGGTAAGTATGTTACTTTTTATTATTCTATCTGATGAAAGTAAACTCATACCCACTTACTAGTTGTTAAACACCTTTGAGCTTTATCAATTTTTTCCCTTGTCTTTTTAAGCAGGTAATACAAATTTCTGCATTATTTTAAAATTTTACAGCTACTTTCAGAAGAATATTTTACATTCAGAAGAATATCACATTTGCATTTTCTTCAGTACACCTTCAATTCCGAGTGATGTCAGGAAGATATTCCTATAGCAAAGCAGGAAGAACAACTCCTTCCACAGGTACCTAACACATTAAAAGTGGCAAAAAGAAAAAAAGTTACAGTGCAGGAACTACATATTAATGAGTTTTACTATTACTTTATTCTTGATTGGAACTGGGAGTGATGTGCACACAGGACGGAGCCTACTGTCCGTAGAGTCTCTTGTTCAGTGCCCATTTGCTCTCCACCACAAGAAGGGTACCCTGGGCGTTCATACAAGCAGAAGGAATAACTAGTCTGTAGTAGTTCACCTAGTAATTAAAAATCAGTTCAAAGCAAGCACTTTAAATCTCTTTTCTGGGTAACCAGGTCTCTTGCCTAAGCACTGTTTCTTTCAGAAGTAATTTCACAGACATCAGATCCCAAGCATTCTTCAATAATTTATGAACTAGAGGGTAACAAATCTTTTTCATGAATATCTGTAACCTCTTACTAATAAATAATTAACTCTCTGCTCATTAACAGTACTAAGAATAAAAAAGTGTTACATTTCGCAACACGGGAATTTTTTTTTGTTTCATTGAGCCTCCTTACATATTTCAGGAATGCTACGATTTGATATAGCAAGTGTTACAATATTAAGAAATTCCAACTAATAACATGACCAATAAAATTTATTAAACATTATATTTACAACTATTTACATATCCCTCCATAGATTAATATTAAAATAGACAATATACAATTTAAGAATTTTCAAAGGCATTTTGTTGGAAAAAATAGGCTCTATTATGAGACCACCATATAAGAGCAAAAGTTTGTTTTGTTTTGTTTTAACCAAAAATATTTTCAGTATAGTAAGTCATAGGTATGGCATTACAACAGCAGACTAATATGAAATATGATTTTGTAAATATTACAATTGTTTAGGTATCAGTTACTGAAGTAAAGGAGTCAAGAGTTCTGTGAAGCATGCAATACAGTTCAGTTTCAATTCTTTTACAGTTATGGTGATGAAACAAGCAGCTAAATCAAACACATGCCATACAAAAAAACCCTGCCAACCAGAAACACACTACACTTAATAAAAACCACAACTTTGGTCCAATAAAACAGTAGACGAAACCAGTTTTACAGTTAAAATATCTATTTTATACAGGTTTGAACATTAATTACAAGACTATTTACATTTGCACAATAAGTATAAAATAAATTATTTAAAAATGAAGACAATATTACATCTTTTTCCAAAAAGAAAACTGTACAGTAATTTACAAAATATAATAAGATTAATAGACTATTTTCCTCCAAGTCTTACATTTTCTTCCACAGGCTTTTTCATCATTTTTCTGTGGGAGTTCAACTGTTACTGAAGTTTCATAATACAAAGCTTTATAGCAGATTTTAAGTATCATTTGTTTTTTTGGTGGCTGTTTTAGTTATTAACAGCTTCCAGCGCTGTTAACTCACCATGTTTCGTCAGCTTTTTCAGCAATAAGCTCTAATGCTATAGGCAATTTAAAAAATACAGATAATGGCATTTACTGGGACACTGACTTTAAAATTAGCATCCATCTTCCGTGTCTGAAGAAGAGCCTGTGCCGCACTTCTCTGAAGGAACACCTGAATTATTGAGAAAGGTAGTATTCCACAGAATTAAGTGCTCTGTCTCAAGAGAAAAATACCTTAGTATATCACTGCACCTCAGTCTCTAGTTGTCCAAGGGAAAGGGGGAACCGGAAGACGCTAGTTGTCATATTGGTGTCAATTCAAAGTCATCATTAACATCAACAAGAGGAACATAAAACTCCTGAATTTCATAAATGCTGATAGATTTGTATGTAGCAGGATCAAGTTCTTGTAGTTTAAGCTGCCACTCCAGTCTCTGTACCGCATTTAAAGCTGCTGCTTCATGCTGCTGCCTCATCAAAAGGCACGTCTATTTTAAAATTGGGAAAAAAGTTGTTTCAATATTTGGAAAAATATCACAACACGTTTGAAAATAGAGAGGAGCCTCTCTGGTGATAGTAAGTAACTTCCCCACTATGTCTTTAGAAATTTGCAGAATATTCCATTAAACTATATAGCAACAAAGGTTAATTTTTATACTGCTAGACTCCCCTTTGTGTTGCCCTCAAAACATCTACAACAGCCTATAATATTGCATACAAATCTACTATTTATTAATCTATTTATTCATCTCATCTCCATAGTGACATTAGAGATTTGAGTTTTTTTGAATAGAAAGACAAAGAAGTATACCTTTAATTTGTCAAACTTATCATCAACATCCTGTAACCACGACATAAACTGCCTTGCATTAAATCGATCCCTCACTGATGTTTTGCTGTCATCAGCCTGCAAAAAAAAATAAAAAAAATATTCAAGCTGTAAGTTATTTAATGATTCAATCTTAAACATACTTTAAAACATAAAACCCACTTAGTGGGAACTTCATAAGCAATGCTTCAGGTGGAAAAATAAACTCTCAAAGTATCAAGGTATGCGAGCATATATGTTGACCACCATTTTCACTGTGAGCCAGCTGCTCACTAAAAATGAGTATTTTCAGATGCCCTCAAGCTATTTACTGTTCTCTATTTTTCAAATTTAGAGTAGGAGGTTTAAAGATTTATGCTTTAAAGTCTTAATCAGTACAAGGCAGATCCCTCCACAAAATTGCTATCTCTTTGGTCTCTTTAAAATTTAGTAGCAAATTAAATGAGTATTCCCTCAGGAAAAGCAAAAACATTACTAAAGGAAAACTTAAGCATCCTGACTTAACTGGCTACACAAGTATTCAAAAGCAATAATAAAAAAAAAATTTTTACTGTCAAAATCCCCAGAAGATTAAAAAAAAGAGCAGACATGTCTTGCTCAATGAAAAAAATATTTTTAAAAAAATCCTATTTAATAAGACTCTGGAATGTCACATCTGTCCATGGTGAGAAACTAGATACTCTATAGATAGTCCTAAAGCTGGACTATGCCAATTTAACATTTAAATAATAATCACTAAATTGAACAAGCTGCTGGTACCTTTTTAGGAAAAAAAAGACACCATAGGAATTTGTACCCTGTAGCAATGGGCAAGAACAGGAAAAAAATCTGCAAGGACTGGAATCTCTAGAAAACATCTGAGATTTCAGATCTCAAGGACAGCTGAACAGGTTGGTTCTGGAAAGAGCCCTCAGTAACACTGGTCTTGTAACCCTGAACCGCGGGCGCTTAGGCGAGCCGTGACCAGCTAACAGTCTGTTTGCAGGAACTGGGCCTTCTTCCTTCCCCATCTTTGGCTGGGCCCTATGACTGCAAAGGACCGTTCTCAAGGTCTGCCCAACATGCACAGCCGTAAAGGCAATCAAAGACTCAAATCCCGTAAACCCAGTTCTGAGGCGGTCATTTTCCTGCAAAATAAACCAGATCTTTGCTTACAAATCTTTCCCGGCTATTTGCTCAAATACAAGAAAAATTTCATCAGAAATGTTTCTTCATTGTAGAACGAAGTTACAAGTCACTAGTGGGGTAGTGGCGGAATGCATTGCAAGAGAATGGTTTCTTATGCATCTACATTCTCCCCGTGAAACAAATTTAAATCAAAGCATCAAGTTGGTAGTTTAAAACATTGATTTCAATTATAATTAAAAAAAAAAAATTAATACTTTGCTGAGCATTATGTCCAGTATTATCATTTTCTAAGAAAAATCACCACAGACTGAAACACAAAGCTGTTGAAGTAGTGAGGGGGGAGGAGAGGCATTTTACCACTACTATTTTTATTGCATAGATGGTCAAAAAAGCTGCAATACTTGGGAGAGGGGGAACTCACAACAACTTCTTCCCCAAGAAAGATTCCTTTTGTTTCACAGAATTTAAATATAGAATCAGCTTATTTAAAATCAATTGCAAAATGTTAACTATAAAAATGCAGTTATATGCATAACTCAGATGTATCTCAAATTTCTAAAATGCTCAGGGCCTCTAAATTTGGGCACCAAAAAAAAGCAAAGGACATTCTGAGCTTCAGAACTAACAATGATATTTAGACTGTTAACAGAAGGAGGAAAAAAAAAATAAATCATTTTTGCCCTATCAGTTAGATTTACTAAGGAAATGATGGTTTAAAAATTTGTCAGTATAAAGCTTAAAATGGGAGAACAATACAGTCTCCATAAAACTACTATCTCCTGCTGAATCACCTCATTGTGCATTGCTCTAGGTCTTTAAAGATGGGGAAGAACGTAGTAACAGACTGAGGAAGCACTAGAAGCTATAGTAATTCTATAAGGGGCTCCAGGACTAAAGTGGTGTTCCACATATGTCGGAAATGTGTTTCATTTTAAGATGCCCAACATCCAAATCACCAGCACTTTTATTACATCCGTAACATCACATTTCTTCCTTGCGTTATGTGCTCTTCACAGTCACTGAAACAGGTTCTGAATGCTGTTTCCATTTCTGTTAGTTAGCAGACGTGTTCACAAAATACCAACACCCTGAAATTATATTCTCCTAGAGATATGGCTGCAGCAAAGCGCCCTTGAGTGGTGGTCCATAAAAGATATGCAGATTATAAAATAGATTGCTCATTTTAGGTTTTAACCAGGAACTAAATACCAACACTGAACATGCAAATAACAGTGCACATAAATAATATAGAGCTTGAGGCAATTTGGAAAAAAAATTTCATCTGGTAGCGTTCAACATTTCACTGTTGGTCATCTGGTTTTTATGGAACAGTTCTAATGACTGCCTTACAGAGAGGAGAAAAGTATTAAGTGAATATCTCCACAAAACATTTCCAAATGTCACAAACCAATCTCAATCTCATCACTTACACACTACTGCATTCCGTTTCTCTGGACTAGTGAGAAAAAGGATCTTATATTCTGATAAATTTTTTTGTTGTTTAAGCTATATTTGTAAGCTTCCGAAGTATGCTCTGTTTGAAATTTGATTTAATAAAAACCAGCAGAGTAATTTTCTCATTTTATCCTTCTCATAATTTCTGGAGGTGAAAGAAAACCAGACATAGCACAAAACAGAAAACCAGTGTACATACACCCATAACCTCTTGTTATTGTACACCCAAATGAGGCCTAATCAAAGTAACAATCTATAATGTGCAAAATCTTAATACCAGACAAATCAATGACAATTTCAGTATGGGAAAAGAATTCTCTCCAAACACTCCTTTTGAGTCAGGCTAGAAAAAACCTTTTTGTCTGAAATTCTGAAATACATCTTGTTACCTGAGCATCCAGAGGCACATTATAAACCTCGGCATCCAGCAAAACAGTGCAGGCACTGAATGGTAGTGTTTGATTAGCTAGCGTTCTTGCTGCTCGATAATGAACACGTAGAACTTCTTGTTCATTAGAAACAATAAGCTTTTCCTAATTGAATAAGATACCAACGTATAAATATACATTTGGTAAATTAAGCATTTCAGTTTCATTCATAAAAATATCCATTCACGTAAACATTTCTTTTTAAGGCTTACACTTTTGAACAGTGAGGGATGAGCAGTTCTAATTCATTTAATCAAATCCAAAATTTCAGTTTCATGATGCAGAGAGTGTTCCCTGAATGTCAGAACCAAAATCACCTTCTCTCCAACTCCCTTCCACTCCGCCCGCCCCCCCGCCCCCATTGGCTGAACATCATGCCCAGATTTTCCACTTAGTGCTACTGAGGCAAGTTCTAGTTAATGAATAAGGTGAAAGATGAAAGGCATGAGGAGCAGAGGGTTGGGATATAGGTTTGTGAGTCTCATCTGTATTAAGATTTTTGTCACATGCTTGCCATGCCAGGCACAATGGCCAAGCAAACCAAAGCAGAAATATAATTTGCAGAATAATTTAAATATTTTGTATATTTAAGGATTGATTTATTTATTCTTTAAACAACATGCAGAAACTCCATAAATGCATGGCTAGACAAAGATTCTTTCCTGAACTGAGACAAGAAAATATAGCTCACTTGGCCAAACTTAACTTACAGTTGTATAAAGTGGATTTGATTTGAAGAACAGTATAGTTGAGCTAAGTAACTGAAAATAAGCAGAATTTATATGATATAAAAGAAAGTATGTGTGTGTTTACTGCTCTGCAAATAATGGCTCTAATTTTTATCAAAAGAAGGTGGATTATAAAAAAGCTTGGAAAACAGAAAAAGCAGCATCTTTCCTTTGGTTACAACTAATTTATTTTCAGTCAGAACTTAAAACACATTTACGTTCTTTGTGCTTGTTTTTTTTATACCTAGCCTTACACCAAAATACTGAATTCAAGTAAAACCCCTCCCTCAGCTGGTTTGTTAAGCCACACTGAAATCAACTTAATCAAAAACCTACCACATTGGGTTTTAATGAGC
Source organism: Aramus guarauna (assembly GCA_013400195.1). Classification (NCBI taxonomy): domain Eukaryota; kingdom Metazoa; phylum Chordata; class Aves; order Gruiformes; family Aramidae; genus Aramus; species Aramus guarauna. Next base: position 392,795 of record VXBL01006375.1, read on the forward strand.
CAGCTGCTTGTATAACTGTGTGGAAACCATTAAGTTACATTCTATGTGCAAAAGGGGTCCTGCCCGCGTCCACAGGCAATCTGGCTCACAACACTGACAAGACGTCTAAATCTAGGCTGCCAAGGAAAAAGGTTTGGGCAACCTAAAAATAAAGAATACTCTTAAGTCAGGAATATTTTCTCAATTTCTGCGTTCAAATTCAGTGAAGCCTACAGAACCAGTTCTAATGTAATTCTGGGCAGGTTTTGCAAGCAGAATATTGAAAAAAGTGTTTTAGTCTTAAAGCCACATGTGTCTTCTACAAATACAGAATCTACTCTTGCTTCAGTTCTTTTAACTCAGTCAATGTGGTTCTGTAGTTGACAATTATTAGCTTTCTAAACTAGAGTCTGCAGCTTTCTTCCCACTCACCACTGCCCCTGGGAAAAACATGGGCCACATCTCAAGCAATTAACAGGAAAAAGGTGCAATCTTACTGACTTAAGTATTCTGCTGTTGTCCAAACCTTTTTTTTTTTTTTTTTTGGTATTTATAAGTTTCTCCAATTCCTAAATTTTGATAGAAGGCGGATTACTTAGAGCATTGCTAAATTGAGCAAAATATAGTCTTTCCATTGAAAAACCCCTAAATCTTAAAGTTAGGAAATTAAAAAAAAAAATTACTTTCCTCTTACCCTTTCAATACTGTGCTGTAAACGTAGTTTCATCCTTACAACCTCCTGTTGTTTAAATAATTCCTTAAGTGGGTCTGACAGTGAGGGAGGTGGTGTAATCTGTGGAAAAAGTTTTATAAATAGTATAGTGAATACGTATTTAACATACATTTAAACATTGCCTGTATGATTTGAGCATTTATTAAAAAAAAAAGCAAGGTATTTTTAGGGAAAATACAAGAGTTTTGTACATTCCATTAATTATGTGACTTCAATCCATTTGCAATAAAAGGTTTTAAGGATTCTTTACCATAAAGTTAATAAACCTGACCAAAATAGCATTTCAAACCGTTCAGTGCTTTTAACCAGTCATTGTCAGCATGCCATAGCTGTTCTTTAAAAGGGCTATACATTAGAAGATAGTAAAAATACAACTTGCTTTCAATTTTAAAGACTCTTTAAAGCACAGCTGTTCATTTTGAGAAGTTAAAAACTGCCTAGCCAAATACAAGAGCAAAGTGAGAAAAAGAAAAATATTGCTAAAAAAATAAGTCATTTTCGATATATCTATACAGCGTCACTGGTATTTTATATGGCACAAAAGATAACCAACCATATTCCTAATCTTACAATCATGCAGAACACAGCCAAGCACAAAAGTACACTAGAGCCCCAGGCAGTGGCTTGGAAAAGCGTTTCCTCCTGTTAGTTATTCAAGTAAGTGTTTTTTTTAGAAGCTTATACAAAAAAAAACCCCCAAACAAACCCAAAAAACACAAATAGACTTGAGTGAGCTATCAACACTTATTAATTTGCTATACTCTAAACATTTTGCATTTTTAGTCAAATATAATAAACAAGCAGTATTACTGTCCTGACTGAGCTGTATGACGAACTCTTGTAAAAGGCACCTAGAAGCCCTCATGGCAACTGCAGAAATCAGATGTTTCTTGACAAATAACTAATAAACATCTCGGGAGTTTCAAGGCTGTACCCAAAGTTTACTTTTCTCTCTGCAAGTTCTGTTTGACAGCTCAGCACACCTTTAACAACTGCTAGATGTAAGAGCATTGATACTGTTTTGGAAAGACTCATCAAAACTAAATGAAATACTGCTTACTACCACTGATGCTCAGAAACCACAGCTGAAATACATACCTACAGGTATTATACTCTACCTTGTACCTAACACAAACACAGACATAAATAATTCTATTCCATAATATGGATCCTGCAACTGTTCAAGAAATAACAAAGCCATTATGCAAATACGGACACATTGTGTTACTACTATCAATCTTGCACCTATACACTGCAGTAACAAAGTGATTTATCTACCAAAATTGTTCAATTAGTGTTATCTTGGAAAATTATTTCAGGACAATTATTTTCCCCAACTGGAACTTACCCAGTATTTTTGGAATTAAAGAACATATTCAATAAATGATTGCAGTGCATTCCTTAAGTTATTATTTGGTATAAAATGACATTCAACTCCTTCATGTTTCAAACTTCTAAGATACACTTCTCTCAATGAAAACGGTTTGGCTCCCAAACCGGTGAATAATGTTTATGGCGTATGCTGGTTTTGTGTAACTCATCAGTATTAAAAACAAACTCAACAAAAAGAAATGACAACCAAAACCCAAACCACAAACACCTACTGAAATAATCTGTCTCAATCATAATGGATGTTTAAGTTCAGCTTGAGATATACTGCAGTCTAGTTTTGGCTGGAAACTTTGCATTCAGGGCACAGTACAACAGTGCTGCCATAGTCTTTCAGTAAAATAAGATGAGGTGCTTGTGGTAACACCAAGCTTTTATTTAATTAATTTTACTAAAGCCACAAAGATCTCTCGACAATCTCAGTGCTTTTGTTAAGAGAAGCACACAGCATAAGAAGCAAGATAAACAATCTGTCTATAAACAGTCTTGGAGTTTATGCAGCTAAATTATTCAGAAATAAAAATTTCATACGTGGCAAGCATCCATATCACCTGAACAATTGCAAATGTTGTTATAAAAGTGTTATTCCTTTAAAATTACAGACCATTTAATTTTGCAACAGAAATAAGAATCAGCACCATAGGAAATAGCTGGAAAGGACTTAATTATCTCCACAGTCAACTTGGGTGGACTTTTATTTGAACGTGTAAGTGACCTTTGCCTCCGTGAAGCTGCAATTACACCGCAGCTTTGATTAAAAGCCCTTTCCAGGTCCCAGAACTGTTTTATTAGATGCCTGCTTTTGCCGACCAGCCGCACAGACACTTTCCAGCCAACTTCCGAGAAGGAGCGGGCAGTTCCCCCCCGCCCGGCAGCCCGCTGAGGCCTCCGGGCCCGGCACGGCCCAGCCAGCAGGCGGCGCCCTAGCGCTGCGGCGGGGCGGCGGGCTCGGCCCCCGCCGGCGGGAGACACACGGGCGGGCCCGGGGCGCAACAGGCAGAGGGGGGGAACCCCTCCACCCCCCGCCCGCCTAGGATGAGAGGCTCCCAGAGGCAATGACTGTGGCCTGCCCAACCCAGGCGGGACCCCCGAATGTCCTCAGAGGCGTTCGGCGCGAACTCTACGCGCTAGCAGCACAAAAGGCTGCCTGCGTGGTTTTAGGATCCCAGAGATGGCTCCTGCCTCTGTATGCATTAATAAACACTTCGCTCCAGTCAGCCCTATGCTGTCTTCCAAAACATAAAGCTAAATACAGGACCCAGTTTGTTTACATTAATTTATGAACCTTCCCCCCCCCTCTCTTCTCAGAAACAGCGGAAGAAAGAGCTTCACATCCTTAAAGTCCACAAACAGGGTTAGAGTCATCTCGCAGCACCTGCTGGAAATCCCAGCTTGCAAACCAGCACTGAATTTGGACAAAGGAAATGAACTTTCTGGTCTCAAAGGAAACTGAAGCTAAAGGTTTCAAGGCAAGAAGAGTCAGAGGAGCCTCTTGGATTTTCTAGTCAAAGAAATAGTTAGTAAAGAGACCACAAAAGGTGTGTAGGCAAAATATGAACACATACGTTGGACGTGCAAGAACAGAGCATGAAACCGAATGCCACAAGGAAAAGGTGACCTTAATTTCTTGTATAACCAAAATAAGTTTGATAACTAGCTTCTTAAGGGCCCAGACACCATGCAGAAGAGAGGGAAACAAAGAGGCCCTGCCTTCTAAAGCATTCTCTAATCCCAGTCTGAGAAACTACCCAGAAAAGCTAGACAGATCTCAGCCTTTCACTGCTTTGCTGTGCTTCACTAAAGGCAGCCATCGCACCAGGTTTGTTCGGAAATAGCTAAGGTTCAAGACATATCCTCACCATCTCCAACACATGAAAATCAGTTAAGAAAACTTTCTTGCATGCCTTGCATCCTTCATAACTACAAGGACACCAACTCTTCACTCGATAAACCTCCACTCCTCATTTTTGCCCGTTATAAAACGGAACAATGCTTCAGCTAACTCAGATTCACACATACACAGAATTTCTGCAATTATTTTCACACATCCCTATCTATCTGCCCTCACCCATGCCACCCAAATTGACTGACCTGCTCTATTGCTGTAATATTTCATGCATTTAGGAAGCAAGTTTCTGGTAACGCCACTAAAATCAGCTTTTACCACTTAAGTTTCTACAACAATGCCAGAGAGACTGGACAGAATCCCTTTTACTAGAAGCATGCCTGCTAGATAGCCCTTGGAAAATGGAAATGAATCATCCTAGAATCTCTTCGCAGGAGGCAGAATCAATAAAGATGACTGAACCCTGCAGAACATACTGATGTAGCAATCTGAAAGGCAACATAGCTAGGTACAATTTAAATTTACTCTGCTGAAAGATTCAGATTTGTTTCCTTCTGTTTTGAACTGACGTGATGTCTCCTATCTTATGTTTTGTGTTTGCCCTGGTGAGAGGGAAGCCACAATTCATACGTGACTATCCTTACGGCCTTAGGTGCTACGGGTCATAAATTACAGTATATAAACAAGGCTGTGGAAATCAGACTTAAGCACACATACCACCTCTTCGTTCCCACCTACAGGATGTTTGAAGTTCATCAGATAAACTATAGTGCATCATTAAAATTCCAATGCAGAGAACAGTATGTTACACAAACTATTCCGAGTCCCAGAGTGTCAGAGCTAAATATATTGTCTTCATGTAGCCCTTCACACAACGATATCTAAAATACAGAAGTAATTTAAGAGAGCATCTACTTTCACATACCCTGTAGAAATTAATGAGGCAAAAATCAGGTTAACAAAGAATCATTAACCCACCACCTAAGGAAAAATTTTAAAAAAAACAATCCCAGCAGAGAGGTCATTTTACAGTTGCGTATTAAATTACACATTCTATGCATAACAACATGTTTTGTTGGAAAGAAACCTGATAAATTTTATCAAAATTTGTATTTACACAAATAACAGAAATTAAACAAAGCATTTAGCTGCACTCTAGATTTTTTTTTTAGACAAAATGAAAATGCTTAAAATATCTCCCTCTTTAGATTACAACTCATGCTGCCGCCTTATGCTTTTACTCCTAATGGAAATAAACACCGATTTCCTAATTACTTATTTTAGCTTCTCAGTATTTTTTTTTTCCTTCCCTTTTGCTCCTACCAGCATGGAATAAGAAGCTTCACCTGTTCTTTCCACAACTGTAGAAGATTAACAGTACCATGAAAGCATATACAAAACAAGTAACAGTTTAAAACATCAGTATCACCAGAACACGTACATGTAGGGAAACAACCCAGAAATCTAAATGAGAAAAAAAAAAAAAAAATCAGTAACTGTAATCCTTCAAGCACCTATTCACATTTTTAAGAGGGTTTGTTTTTTTTTCCAGCAAGTAAAAGCATGAGAATGGTGAGGATGTATAATCTCTGATATTTAGTGAACATAATTACCCAGGAATTTACACTACCCAACTACCCACATTTATTCTCCTGAACTGCACAGCAAGAGATACAGGAAGGAAGCATGAGGCAATGCTTTAATACCAAGTCAATAATCCACCCTTTCTTATAGTGCCTAGACACATTGCCATTTACAACAGGGAAATGAATTCTATTGCCCAGGTAGAAGATAGGCTAGGGAAAATATATGCTGTGCTTCTCCACTTTCTGCTTATCCCAAATTAAGCACTTAAGTGTGATGCCAAATCAGTAAGTTGTAGCTTGGAAACAGTATGTACTTGACTAGCAGCTGCTATAAAAAAAAAATAAAAATCTCTCTGCTTCCGGTGATAAAGATATTTTATAGAAGCTGCAACAGCTACTGAGAAAGATTTCTAGATGGGAAAGGCTGACAGCCTAATACATTGTAGCAAAGCTTACTATACATCCTAGTTCACTTATAGGCCAAATAAAAGGGTCATCTTACCCACATCTTTCCTCAGACTACACTTGATTAACTAATTTCAAAGAACTGTGGTCACCATCAAACAAGAGAGAACTTACTTAACATTAGAGGATACACCTATTAATTCTCTTGGGCAGACATAGGGGGCATAGTGGAAAAATGAGAGGAAACAGCTTATATGGGGATTACGAGTACCTCTGGAATGAAGCAAACACAATTTTTAAAATTTACTTTTATATATTAAATTTGTGTTCATTGCTTAATCAAAAGAATCTTCAAACTCTACTGGAAAGAGCTAAGGCAGCATCTCAAGTATAGGCGAGTTATCTTAAATGAGTCAACATAATAACTAGTCCATTCAGAAATACAGAGGCTGAAAACTGTGCTCGGTTACAGCACTGGTGGATAAGGCAAGAGCAACTGATGACATCTACCTGGACTTGCGCAAGGCATTTGACACTGTCCCAACAACATCCTTGTCTCTAAAGTGGAGAGACATGGATTCGAAGGATGGACCACTCAGTGGATAAGGAATTGTCTGGATGGTCACACTCAAAAAGTTGCGGTCAATCGCTCGATGTCCAAGTGGAAATCAGTGATGAGTAGATTTCCTCAGGGGTCGGTATTGGGACCAGCACTGTTTAACATCTTTGTCAGTGACATGGACAGTGGGATCAAGTGCACCCTCAGCAAGTTTGCCAATGACACCAAGCTGTGTGGTTGACACGCTGGAGGGAAGGAATGCCATCCAGAGGGACCTTGACAGGCTTGACGGGTGGGCCCGTGTGAACCACATGAAGTTCAACAAGGCCAAGTGCAAGGTCTTGCACATGGGCCGGGGCAATCCCAAGCACAAATACAGGCTGGGCGGAGAATGGATTGAAAGCAGCCGAGGAGAAGGACTTGGGGGTGTTGGCGGACGAGAAGCTCAACATGACCCAGCAATGTGCACTTGCAGCCCAGAAAGCCAACCGTGTCCTGGGCTGCATCAAAAGAAACGTGACCAGCAGGTTGAGGGAGGTGATTCTGCCCCTCTACTCTGCTCTTGTGAGAGCCCACCTGGAGTACTGCATCCAGCTCTGGGGGCTCCAGTACAAGAGAGACAAGGACCTGCTGGAGCAAGTCCAGAGGAGGGTCATGAAGATGATCAGAGGGCTGGAGCACCTCTCCTATGAGGACAGGCTGAGAGAGTTGGGGTTGTTCAGCCTGGAGAAGGCTCCAGGAAGACCTTAGAGCACCCTTTCCGTACCTGAAGGGGCCTACGCGAAAGCTGGGGAGGGACTGTTTATCAGGGAGTGTAATGACAGGACAAGGGGTAATGGCCTTAAACTGAAAGGGAGTAGATTTAGATTAGATATAAGGAAAAAAATTCTTTTCTGTGAGGTTGGTGAGGCCCTGGGACAGGTTGCCCAGAGAAGTTGTGGATGCCCCCTCCCTGGAAGTGTTCAAGGCCAGGTTGGATGGGGCTTTGGGCAAACTGGTCTAGTGGAGGGTGTCCCTGCCCATGGCAGGGGGTTGGAACTAGGTGATCTTTGAGGTCCCTTCCAAGCCAACCCATTCTGTGATTCCCTGAGACTTCGCACAAACGTATAGTAGGCATTTTTTCCATTCAAGGATTAAGATATTCTTCCCATTCCTCCTAAACTCAGACTTTTCCTTAACTTGACACATCTTAAGTAATGGACATACAATCAAATACTAGGGAATTCTAACATTATCAAGCTACTGTATGTCAGCCAAACAACAGCTTTAGGAAATCAAATACATGGTCTCGGCCTCTTCCAGCTATTACGTGTGTTAACTTAAACCATTCAAACAGGTTTAAGATAATATGTTTTACCTCAGAGCTAGAGCAATTTAAGTGGATCAGATAATAGGTGGAAAAATATAAAACCTCCTTCTACTCCCAGGAGTAACAATACTTCAACATGGCTAGCAGAAAGCCTTCAATGCACAATGGTTTGGGTCTCCCCTCTCCCCCCATGTAGAACACAGTAAGTACAAAATCAGATGTGCTGAGAGGCAAAGAAAGGAAGTATGATTCAGGTGCTACTGTGATTACACTGACATCAAAACAAAGACCAGCAGGGACCACATTATTGTGAGACACCTTGAGGGGCACCTCCACAGCAAACAGTAGTATTAACTGCACTTGAGCCAGTTCTGTTCTGCATTGTATGGAGCGCCTTCGCAGCTGTCATCAGGAATATGGCAGTGTCAGAATTATGGAGAGCTTAGAACTAAAGCATCCCTGAACTATGGATGTTCTTCAGTGAAAAGGAAAAGAACTTCACATAATTAAATAAAATCCAGAACATTTTAAAACAGCTTTACAAAAGATTACAAAAGCTGGGACACCGAAGATTCCATCTGCTGCTCTTGAGAGTATGAAGAAGAAACTGAGATAGCTAGCAGGCACTCTTCTACCTAAAACTTTTGGTGATGGACTTCACATTTTGAAGCACTGCACATCCACCCCCACCTCCCCCAAGTGAAACAGCTTTAAATAATTAGTTTTAACCAAATTTTTGCCAGCAGAAATTCAGAGAAGCTCTCAACAACTGACTTCACTTTTGAAAGGGTGGGCTTTACAGTAGTAAATACTTTGAAATGTAGTATTTGTCTGTGTGCCTTTTACAGATGTCATACATGATGGTTTGTCTCTCAACAACTGTGAAACTACTGTTTATATTTTCCACTGGATGGTCTTCTAAATATGACACTACTGATCAACATTAATTTGCCACATCAACTTAATATTTTCAGTACAAGTATTAAGAAGCAAGTTAGAAAGAATACAAAACTTACAAAAATAAAACCAAAGCATGCCTTTCATTTTGCAGTACATTTAAAGACTGCATTACTTACAGTTGGGATGCATATCTTGCTCAAGGGATTGCCATCCAGTAGGTATGAGCCGTTGAAGGTCACATATTCATCATAATATTGAGGTGCCTGAGGAATAACACTGCACAGCAATTTACGTTTCTCTTCTATTTTTTTTCTTATGTGCAAGTATTCAAAATATGGGTTTGCTCTCTCAGAACTGTATGGCTGAATCTCTTCAAGTTTCAAAGAATCAACAATAGCTGCCAGCGACTGCTGGGTTTTCTCCTTAGCTTGCAGTAAAGAAGGGTTCACTTGCACAGGCTGAGGCACACGCGACACCTTTCTTTTACGTGGATGATGTACCTGAGCATCATCCTCTTCAGTTAATCTAATCCTCACTTTCATAGATGCTGATGATTCAGACTCTTTTTCTGATGTCTGTGCACAGCCAACAGGATTCTGCTTGCCCTGGTTAGCAAGTATATTTGCTCTGTTTCTTGTAATTCTTTGAGGTATTTCCTGCTGTTCCACCTTCTGATCCTCAGCAATTTCTTCATCTAGTTTAACTATTTGGCTGTATTTATGCACCTCTTCCTGTGTAATCTGTTGTGAACTATTTTCCAAATTAGATAAAGAAGAGTACTGTGGTGGATCATCTGTCAACACATTTTCTCTGTCTGCAGCACAAGGTTTTTTATTAGCTGATTCATTCGTAATTCCCTTTGACATTCCTGAACTTAGTTCACAGAGATCAACGTTGGCTTTATCATCAACAACATGCACTGAAACCAACTTTTCTTGTTGGGCTTTTTCATTTCTGATGTCTGAAGTATCTGCTGTGTTACTATCCATCTCACTCTGAGCATTCTTACAAACAAGTTTACTGAATGTGTACGAATTTACATTTAATTGTGAACTGCTATCACTTTCAGGAATATCTTTTTCTAAATGTACCATAGGTAAATCATTCACCCTTTCATAGCTTTGTGAAATATCGTTCGCAGAGTTCTCAGAATATACAGCAATGGGTGCATCAGCCTTCTTGTTTGAAAGGAAGAAAGCATTTTCCAGCTCTCTGGTACTAGTAGCATCTGTATCCAAAGTTGAAGTTGTAGTTTGAACTAGATTTTGTTGTTGTACAAATGATGAATCTTGACTGCTAATGCCTGGTAAAGAAATGGGTTTAGACACATTGAGGGGTGGCTGGATAGGCGACTGTGAAGGCAAAACCGATGCAGATTCTTGCGAACTGGAACTTCTCTTAATTTCAGCATGCTGAGGCAAAAATTCAGATACTTGTTGCTCTTTTAATGCCCTGTTTTCAGAATTATGCATTGCTATAACACTGTTAGTATCTTGCTGTGATACACCATAACCTGAGCTGTTAAACTCATTGTTCAATGAATTAAGTCTGTCAAAAGGCACATCCCACGGTTTGGTTTGCTGAGTCACACCACTTTGACTACATGGCTCTAAATGTGTATTATAGTCTTCTGAAGGGCTCATCTGAGCAGTACTTTTCATGGTACTTGTACCCGTTGTTGCCTGCTTGTTGCTAGCAGCTCCAGTCAGAGATGATGTAAAGTTTGACTGCAAACTAGGCATACTACTTTGAAAATCTCTTTCAAGCACGCCACACGGTAGTTCCGGTTTAGGAGAAGTGCTAACGTAAGCCTGAACTGATGGCAGAGTATTCTGATTATTTTCCTCTGATACTCGAGGCAGTTTGCTGTGTTCAGAAACAGCAACAGGCATGCTGCACCTTCGAACCTCTACAACAGGTCTACACTCATTTAAAACCAGTTTAACGTCTTCAACAGATGCTGATCTAATGTATGCTGGTGGAAGCCTGTTTGCAAAAGGCGGCTTAATGCGATCTGGCAACTCGGCAAGACCATCGGTCTCTCTTTCAAGAAGGACTGGTGATTTGGCACTTGCCAAAAATGGTGATTGTGAAAAAGACATTTGGGAATCAGAACCTTCTAGCATAAAGTCTGAGTCATATTCGATTACAGGCCTTGGAGTAGTTACTGTGGCATGGCAAGAATCCTCAGAGCTTGCAACTGAAACCATGGACACTGATCTGGAGCTCAGACCTGTCTTTTCACTTTCTGATTTTGGAGATCTATTTACATTTTCTAAAACCAAGGAAGACTTTATAACATTGACACTTCTCGTATCTACTGATTGTGACCTATTACTTGTAGCGTCTTTCTGCTGTTTTTCCTTCATGCAAACATCTGGCAACTCTGAGCTTTTTGAACGAATCAGTTCTTTGCTTTTTACTTCAGCTAATGAGTGTTTTGGTTTTTCTTTCACTTTGTTAAGTTCTAAACAGGTGCGGTTTCTTAAACGTTCCTTCTCCTTCTGTTTTATTTTTTCTTTATGTTTTCTATGCCACTGCTCTATTTCCAGATCTTTAAGGCTAAGCATTCTTTCAAAACTAGTTTGCATTAAATCATCGTTGACTAATCTTTTCTCTTTAGGTCGAGCATCCTTTGCTGCAGGAGCTGGTTTAGGCTTAAGTTTCTCATGTTCGAGTTTTAGTTTAAGTAAACTACTTTGATGCAGTTTATCTTTATGCTTGTCTCTGTCTTTGTATCGGTCTATATCTTTATCTTTTTTATCTTTCTCTCTACCATCTGGAGTTTTCAATGAATCATCTTTTGGTTTTTCTTTCAAAGATGAGACTTTGTCATGCACAGTTTTATTACTTTCTGTAATACTGCATCTCCTTTCCTCTTGCACATGTTTTGAGTTTGCTGCTGTTGAGGTCTCCTTGTCTTTGGATTTGTCTTTTTTTTCAAGTTCCTTTTCTTTGTCTTTAGTTCTATTTTTTTCTGATTTAGTATATTCAAATTCTTTTTCAGACTGTTTGACTTTTCTTTCAGTGCAGTGTTTTTCTTTGCTTTCGGCCCAATGTCTGTCTTTATCAGCCTTTTCTTTATCATGCTTCTTATCGGTTTTTTCTTTACTTCTTTCTTTGTCATCAAGTTTTTTAAGAGTACCTGTGCTTTTTGTTTTATCATTTTCCTTATGGCATCTTTCTGCTTGCTGGAAATTTGGCTTATCCTTTACTTTCTCTGTATTTTCATTTATTTCTGCTTTTTCTTTCTCCGTCCTGTATTCATGTTTTACCTTTTTCTCTTTTTCTCCATTTTTTCTTTCTGTCTTTTCAACATCTTTTTCTTTGGTGGAGGTTCGCTTTTCAGTCTTTTCTTTATTTTCCTTTAAATTCTTTTCCTGCTTTTCAGTATCTGTTTCTTTTTCTATTAAATGCACGCTGGCTCCCTCATCTTTAACACCAAAGCAGAACAATTCAATTTCTTTATCTGCAAGCCTAATTTCTTTTTCTTCTTTTGTATCTTTTATTTTTTCATCCTTGAAAAACTTCTCATTCTCCTTTTTGTTCTTCTCTTTCTCCTCCTTAGCATTTCTCTCTTTTTGGAACTGTCTCTCCTTAACTAACTTATCTTCTTTTGCTTTTTCTAGCTTTGATTTTCTGTCTGAAGAAAGAGATTCATGTTCTGTATTTAACAACATATCGTCATTTTCATCACTTTTGAAAAAGTTCTCTTTCCAGAATTCTCTGTCAAACTCAATACTTCTTTGAACCTCTTTAACATTATCTTTATGTTTATGTTTTTCCTTTTCCCCATCCTGTTCCTTTTTGTGCTTGTCCTTTTCTCTTTCTTTGTGCCTTAATTTATGCTTTTTAAGTGTTTTACCTTCCTTGTCAATCTTTCTCAGAGTATACTCTGAATTCTCAAATGTTGAGCTATTATCTTCCTCTTTAATTTTTGGACTAGATTTTTCACCAAATTCTAAGTGAAAATCTTTTTGATGATGCTTGCTTTTTTCTTTGTGCTTGCAAGATTTGCCACTAGAACTTTCTACTAGATATTCAGAATCAGCATTGTGCTCATACCGAACTAATTCAGATTGCAATGTTATTTCAGAACCTCCTGGTGATAAGCAAGTTTTGGTATTTTCTTGCTTTAATGGTGTTGATTGCTTTTCACTTAAGCCACAGGGATGCTTCGGAGATTTGCCTGCAGTGATATGAAATAGATGTAAAGAAGAATCTTCCTTTGGGGTGAAAGACTTCTTAAAGGTTTCTTCCTCTCTAGTTTTATCTAAAGAATCTAACCCAGAAGTAGCTATATTTGTTACTCTGGCATTTTCTTTTTCTTGCTTTAGTTCTTGGTTCTCTTTATTTTTGCTCTGATTTTTTACTTTCCTTTTAACTTTGCCTTTTTGTTTGTGTTCATTTGTAACCATGTATTCCTTCTTCACTCTTACATCGGAATTTGATGTCTCTGAAATAGAGCAAGGAGAGACTATCTTCTTGTCCTGAAGTATTTCTTCATCTGAACTTTCAGAACTTGAATACAGAACTCTAGATGGTTTCTGCTTTTTGCTTTTAAATGATTTTGAGAAGACAACTTTTTCTTGTTTCACAAACAAGCTGTTCTTTTCAACTTCAGTCTCATCCTCCTTCCTTAGGTCTTTTCGAAGAATATGTCTGTCATCAATCATTTTTTTCATTTCATCTTCATCATCATCTTTAAACTCATACTCATCAAGAGCAGATGGAAGTGGTGCCTTACTAGGGACCGTTTGTTTGCTGTTATTTGCTACAGAGTCCTTTTCTGCTTCTGAATCAGCATTCCCCTCTACACTGGAAGGATTTACAGATGGAGCTTCTTCAGAATCTAGAGTAAGAAAACCAAAAATTAGTTAAATACTGATGGGACATTCCTCACACATTAGTTCAGGACAAAATAGTTCAGTCCAGCAGTCATACTGCTGTACAAATGAAAAAAAGAAAAAAAACACTCAAAACATACAATAAACCTTCTCACTGGAATTAAGCTTTTTAAGAATAAACAAAAGGTGATGAAACCAAAGTGCTCCCCACACTTTACAGCTGTCACTCAGGTATTTAAAAATATTAATTAGCATTTATACCTCAATCTAATAACAACAATGAACTTGAAATTTTGTAAGCCTCACCTATTGTGCATGTTTCAATGGCAGATAAGCTTTTATTCTTAAAAGACGAAGAGCTGCTTGTGTAAAGAAATTTCCTTGTGCACCTGATATGGACAGCCTAAAGTAGACCATGTTATGATTTACTGCAGTTGGTCTCTGCTATACAAGTGCATCACGTGGAGCAAGTATGTTGTACTGGATGACTTGGACTTGCAAGTCCAAAATGTAAACCTCTCAACTGTTCCTAAAATTAAATTTTAGGAAACATATGGAGTATCTGATCAAATGAATCAAAGAAAAATCTAAAAATCAAACACCTTTAAAAAGTATTTCTGGATGTATTGTTTCCTCCAAAGTTCCAAGTCAACCTGAATCTATCAGTTTGCTTTTTAAAAAGGACTGAGCATTGTAATATTCAGCACTATAGACTAGAGATTTGGCATACAGAATAAAAAGTAACAGAAGAGTTTGAAATAACAGCGTAAGTAAAGTGATGAAGTAGTTTCAATGCATTAAAATGTAAAAAAAAGTTCTGCTGCAAGAGTCCCCCTCATTTCCAGTATGATCCTCTGTGGACCAACTGCCAGTATACAATGGTTAGGCACATACCTTGCCAGCAGGTTCCTCACCTACACAGCATCAATAAAATAGATCCCAGAAGTCCCTCCTCTATATTATCTGTAGCACCCAGAACATATTAACAGTTCTGTGCTACCAGCTTTTTATATATTCCCCCCTCACCCATATGTACGTGCCATCATCTTCCTGCCTTAACCATCCTTGTAGCTTGTCTGTGCCGTCCCTTCATCCTTTTCCTACAAGGTAGTTGCTGCTTCTCTCTTCAAGGTTCCTGTTTGCTTTTCTACTAACAGTCTTTCCCCATCCCAAACACATGAGAGAGCTTACTCCTTAATGACCAAAGGTAAAGCAATGCAAGTACAGGAGATGGATCACCTATTCACTAAGCCTGACTCCTTAGAAAAACAGCAGAGAACATTCTGCTCCTCTTGGAGGCCAGCCCATGGAAACTAAGCAATACTCTGCACAGACAGACAACTGTTGAGGAATCAATTGCTAAATAGCAACAAGTTTCTATTATGCATATGTAAAAATATTTTTCTTAAGATTCATGATTTGGCTAAGCTTAAGTAGATTCTGTGGAGCAATTCCATGACTGTCCCTTAAAACAGAATGACTACGTATATATTTCAGGCTATTCTTCCAATGTCAAAAAAAAGTTAACCCTACATCAGAACATTTATCAGCTTTACATAGAGCAATATGACTTTTTTTTTTTTCTTTCCTTCAAGTATAGTGAAACTTTGAATAGAAAATTCCTAGGGGTTTGGTTGGGGTTTTTTTTGGGTTTGGGTTTTTTTTTTTCTTTTTCTTTTTTCATTTCTTTAGTTGGTGGTTGGTGTTGGGGTTTTTTATTATTGTTAGGGAAAAAGAAACTGACTCTAACAATCATCTGACACAATGCTCTCCCTCATGTAGTTTTTACAGAATCACAGAATGGCTGAGCTTCGGAGAGCCCTCTGTAGGTCATCTGGTTCAAGCAGGGACATTCAGAGCCAGAGAGAGAGAAGAAAGTCATAATAAACATTTCAGATAATTCAATTGAAAGATTTGAAAACTACCTCTAAAACCAAAAGTGGAACTCAACTTTAGCAATAGCAATTGCTACCTGCAGCAACTTTTTATAGCTAACACTATGCAAAAGATCAAACCCACCTAACTTCAGGTGAATTGGTACACTTAAAGTATGCAATTAAATGGCTACTTTTACCTGAGCAACTGTCCTCATCATCAGAGATAGGCACCTCCCTTTTCAATAGCATTTCCAACTCTTCAGTTTCAGCAACATCAACAGGTCTCTCCCCATGCTTATTGGCTTGAAAAGGATTTCCACCATGTCGAAGCAACAGCTTCACAATCTGAAGCATTAAATAAATGAACTTTTAGGTTTTCCTCAACATGTTACTTGACCAGCATAAAAATCTTCCATTGCACGCAAAATGTGGATAAGGCGATATGCAATCCTATACTCCTACCTATGAAACCAAGACTGCAAAGCAAGACTTCAGCAACTAGAATGCAAAGTCCAGGTATACATAATGTGCTCATAAAAAGAGGTAACAAGGAAGACTGAAGTTGTACTCTTACACAGACACAGAATCATCATAAAGAAAAGCATCAGTGGCCTTTTGTTCTTGCTGTTCCAGCATTTCCTCATACCATTCATCTGGTTCCTCACCTACCAAGCCCTCTAACTCCTCTGCACTCAATTCATCTCCTTGCTCCACATTTTATGGCACTTAACTCTAAGGAACAGGAAAAGTTTTCCAAGTAGCAGTACTATTAGTTTCCACAGCGTTTCCAAAAAGCCCTGAGAGAGATCCAAGTATGTTATTGGAGGAACAAACTAGCCCCATCCCCAACTGAATACAATGCAGTAAAATCATCAATTTCTCTAGCATCGAGAGCAACAAATTGTTGAAGTTACAATGACACCAAGGCCACTGCCCAGTATGAGTTACTCTTTTTTGTCCTACATGGTAAGAATGGGGAAATTTAATAAGACAGTGATACGTTAACATGAAATTTCAGAATTTTTCTGATACATAATGTCAGTGACACGGTCATAGATATGTATACTGAGACGAGAACTGCAAGAGGCCCTGTTCTCCAAAACCCTACTACAATTTTATGCTAATTTGATCTAAAGATCCACTTTTGTTTAGATACCCATAAGAAACAGTTACTAAACAGCTAATAAAAATTTCACAATCAGATTATCATAATTCATTTCTCTAGCCTTTCCAGAAGATCCTTTCAAACTGAACATCTTGTTCGAAAGGTTTGCTTGATTTAAGGATATTTTCTATTTTTTGCTTTATACAGCAGATCGCACAAAGAGTAATGAAATAGAACAGATATAAAGGAAAAGCGGAGTCATTTCTGCATCTAGTTTTCAGAAAACAAGAATAAATTCAGAAATTATTGTATAATACCTACAGTGCTCTATTTATCTTCTCCACTAAGTCATTATTGGTAAATTAAAAAAAATAAAAAATTAAGAATATATATACACGTCAGTGCTCTATTTCAAAGTCCATAAACAAATACATAAAAATAAATGTAGGATATCAACCTTTAACTATTTATATATACACACACACAAACCCACAGTATACTGTTTGGAGACATTTTTCTTTTGAGAATTCTGTACAGTACAAGTGTCTCAAAAAAAAAAAGTCATTAAAATGTTTATTAATTAAAAAAGTAAAACTTGTAAATATTTAAGAAAACAGATACTGGTAGAAAATATCTGACAATAGGAGTAGGATAAAAAGCAAGATGAAACTAAGAAAACCAAAACAACTTTAAGATGCCTCCAAAACAGCAGAAGCAGAATTATAAAACCGTATGACAGCAATCAAGACAGTTATGATTTGTTCTAAAGACTGAGCTTTTCAAGTGACTTATTTATTCCCCTCCCACTCTCCCGGTACACTCACATTTCTATGCCCACTACTAGCAGAATCATGAAGTGGAGTATCATCATCCAAGCCCTGTGTGTTTACGTCGGCTCCTGCTGCTATCAGGACTTTAGCAACATCGTAGTAACCAACATTACAAGCTTCATGCAGTGGTGTCCAACCTATAGTGAAGAATGTTGAGTGTAAGTTTGAAAGGTCAAAGATTTAAGCTTGCTTTTTATATCCTGTGCTATAGATCTCTATTGCCTTGAAACATTTCAAATTACACTCACACACAGTAGTTGGCAGGAAGGTAACGCCATCCATCTGATGAACAACATATGCTTTATCAACTTTAAACCTCATGCCACATTCCAAATTTTACTGTGATTACATTGAATTAAATTAAATCACTAATCACATAGTAAAAAGACAAAATCTGGCACAAAATCCCTAGGCTAAACATGTTACAAATTCTTTGACTAGTGAACATTTGAACACAGTGTTGGTATGTATAAATAACATTATTCTATATGTAAACAGTTTGAAAACCACACTATTGGAAAGAATAAATATGGCAAATTATCACAACGAGTTACTCTTTAGAGTAACTGAACATGTACTGGGAATCACTAATAACATTCAGCAGCTATTAGTCTAGATAGCAAGCTATTAATATATATTGGCAGAGAGCTTATTCCTGGTATTTCCTATAATATTAATCATTTTTAGCAATTTTTATTTCCACACTGATAATCTGAAGTTCACTGCTCATTTTTTGTAGCAGAGCCTCAACTGAAGATGACGATCAATCCACACACACTGTATTCCTTACCTCAGTTTCCTCTCCCCAGCTTCATAGCCGCCCTGAACTTCTAGCCTGTTGTTGATGCCTTCTCAAAGCCCAGTTCTGGAAAGGCATTCAACTTTTGGTTCCAACATAGCTACTGCAAGTCTGGAAGTTTATTCACTTTAACTTTGCACCTAATCAGTAATGGTCTTGCATATCCATGGAGAGGAAGTACAAGAAACCCCTAACTTATCTAATCCCTCAGTAAGGTAATTTCATTTCTCACTCAACTTCTCACCTGCCACTCATTTAAATTAAAAATAAAAGCTTAAAAAAAAGGGAGGGGGGGGAGAAAAAAGCTTCTACCTTATTCTACAGCAAAACACTTCTTCCTCATCTTAGTATACTAAATTTCCTCTCCAATCATCACTTGGGTCACTCACTTCCAACACTGCCTGGCTATCACCTCCTCCTTTCCATTTTCTTGTCATTTGCTCTTTTCCCCACTCACCCACAATGATGACACTCTTTTGCTTTCAGCCCTCTGATCCTTGTCTTCTTTCCCCTTACTAATTCTGTCCGTAATTCATTCTTCTACATGTTTTACTGCTTTGTCTTTCTATCCTATCACAATGTCCAGCCTGCCAACTCCAGTCCTGGCCTGCTCTCAACATCTGCTTCTTTTGTTCTCACACGGCAGTATCATTCTGGCAGATATCCTGTGAGCAGGGTTACTTCCTCCATTACTAATTCATTTTCTGCTCCTTCAGTTCTGCCAAATTCTTAGCTAAAATCTCTAATTCTCTAAACTTCACTGCATCCTAAATTCTTATTTTTCTCTGCTCATGACTCACTGCTCAAATCCTCTCCCTCTTCTCAACTTCTTCCTCTGCACATGATTTTGAAGCTCAGCCACCTCTGCCTCACTTTTCCATTGGTAACCCAAAGTGTATCTCACTTGATCCCAAACACCTCCTCCAGAGTTCTGAATGAAGTCTCTAACGACGTGCTCCAAATTGGTTCTCAGCACCAGCTCTCAGCCACTCTCCTCATCCTTTCATCTGCCTTTAAAATTAATTAGATATCTGTACTAGGTCAGGCTGGGATGAAGCTACGAAGTTAACTTCCTTCATAGCAGCCCATACAGCACTGTGCATTGCATTTGGGCCTAAACCAGTGTTCATAACACAGAAGTGTTCCGGCTACTGCTGAACGGTGCTTGTACAGTGTCAAGGCTTTCTCTCTCCCTCCCCTGGGCAAGAGGCTGGGAGAGGACATAGCCAGGACAGCTGACCCAAACATTGATGACCAAAGGGATATTCTATGCCATATGATGTCATGGTCAGCAAGAAAAGCTCAGGGAAAGGAGAAGGAAGGTGGGATGTTTGGAGTGATGGCGTTTGTCTTCCCAAGCAACTGTCACACCAGCTGAGGCCCTGCTCCCCAGGAAGTGGCTGGACATTTGCCTGACAATGGGAAGTAGCAAATGAATTCCTCTTCCTCCTTTGTTTGCACGTGCAGCTTCTGCTTTTCTTACTAAATGGCCTTTAACTCAACAGATGAAAGCCTTCTTACATCTTTTCTCCCCCTGCCCTGTTGAGCAGGGGAAAAGAACAGCTGGGTGGGCATCTGGCAGCCAGCCAAGGTTAACCCCCTCCCTCCCCCCAACATCTCTTCTTGAAGTGTTTCTATTCTCCCTGTGATTTCTATGGGTCTGTCTTCCCCTGAGTCTCCCCCTCTTTTTCTAAAATTGCTCTTGTCAACAAGTTCTCATCTCCCCTCTCAACTTCTCTGAAGGTCTCACAGGGTTCTACTTCAGCTTTTCTCTTCTTCCTCTACATGCTAGTCCTGGCCAACCTCATCTTCAAACACAAATTCAGCTACCCTCTGTAAACCAAGAAATCACTGATCTGTTTCTTACCTAAAATCAAGACGTTAGTCCCTCTCATTAATATTTTCTCTAGATGTCAAGTTTGAGCTGACAACTAATTGTACCAGATAGTTATTAATTTCTCACACTGGGGCTTGCTACCTCAACTCCTCTGACCCATTCCCAATGAGAATATAATTCTCACTATAGCCATTCAGACCCATAAACCAGGCACCTTTAGTAGGTTTTGCTGTAGGTCTAGTTAAAATTCTCATTCAGACCTTCATTATATTTTTGCTTCTATTATGCAATGCCTCTACAAACTTGAAACTGCTAGTGCTGTCAATTGTACTACTGAGAATTCTCAATATTATCTTTATTCCCTCGGGATGCCAGCAGCTCCCCACCTTTTCTTCAGCATTGTCCTTCACATTGGTACCACAGTCTTTTTGAACAAAACCCAAAGCAACACAGTCCTTTCTTATATTTACTTCCTCACTTTCCCATGATCCACTTCTGTGGATGGAAAAAACCCCAACGTTGAGAGGTAGAGTATGCCAGTTATATAAAGAGCACTTGATACTTGTGTTATTTTTTAGAGTTGTCCTTGTATTTAAGAAACATCTACTGAATCTTTTCATAGATGTCTCTTAGATCCCAACGCCACAACAACCTCCACACCTCACCTAACCCTCAGATATAAACCTCTGATTTAGCATTCCTTTCACTCTGTTCCATCCCTCCTCAGCACCTCAACCTCTAAACCCTAAGTATCTACTCAACACTCCAGCTCCTAAGTCTTATGCCCTTTTACACTGATTAAGAACAATAAATACTTTGGCTTATCTCAGTGTGTAACTGCATTTAATTTGGTGCCTGGCCAATCAACAACCGGCAACTACTGAACTCAAAACTACAGGTTCCATCTTCTGTGAAAGTATTCCTTTGAGGATCTCATATTTACTCTGCTGGATTTTTTTTTTTTACTAAAACGTGGAAACTTAACTACTGTTAGAGTATCAAAAGCAAAATAAGCAAAAGTTTGCAAGCAGGTTCCAAAAAATTACTTAGGAGGTCTTACAGACAAACAGACTGTAAAAAAAGATACCAAATAAAGGATACTAAAAATATGGTACAAGTTACAACTTACCTTAAGGCTCATCAATCAGTGCTGAAATCAAAGCAAATACTGACGTATCAAAACTAGCATTAATCTACCATGACTAGATGACAAGTGTAAGCTACACCCCACTCATTTGCTTTGGTGCATATTAGCTGTCCCAGTAAGAAGACAACATACATTATTACAGTGCTGCCACCTACACTGTTACTAAACTCCGCATCTCCTCACATAGCCTACAATCCCATTACCAATTAGTGACTTTGCCTAGTATAATTCTACAAAGTTCAGAAAGCACGTACACATATTTTTGTAAATACCTAGTATGCAAAGTCCCTGGCTACAAACTGAAACCTCCAGGTATTAATAGAACGTTATAAAAATATGCTATGTACTATAGTGTCCAAGTACTACCACTGTCATCAGAAATAAAAACATGGTATGAGAATTTCTAATAAGTTTAAGTTATATCTTTTCGCTTGCAAATAGCATGAACTGAAATTAAACCTGTGGTAACAACGTCAGCATTAATTTTGAATTTGTACAGTTAAGAGAACATGTATCAACTTACCTGCAAAATCTTTTACATTCACGTTTGCACCTAAACTGATTAGCTCCTTAACCTGTTTAACATCCCCTCGAATTGCTGCCATATGTAGAGGAGTTTCCCCTCGTTCATTTCGCTTGTTAACTTTGTCTTTTTGTCTCGAAGAAGAGCTTGGAGTTTTCTTTTGTGTTGGTGGTGTCTGTAAGGGATGATTTAAGGTGGAATCTACAAAGCAAATTTTTAAATGGTCACTGTAAGTTATTTAGCACTATTTTTATTTCACTTCATTCAAACACTTCCATTCAAAGACGACAATAATAAGTGAATAATTAAATAAAGAATGTATTTAACACTTCATATGTATCAACACAATGCCTATCTGCAATGTGCAAAAGGATATTTTGCAAAATCTCACTATTTTTAAAGTAGATTTCAAGGACAGATGAAGTCTATCCAAACTACAAGGTTCACACACTCTAGTATAAATTCTGCTGAAACAAGAGAAAGCATGACCATGCAAATTAGTATCTAGTCTGCTTTCCCTTCCTCCAGCACAATTCCACTATATTTTTATGTAGTGGGATGCCAGTTTAAGGAATTACCATCTGCGTATTGTACTCCAGGCACTTCCTCAGCCACGCCAACACAAATGTTTTTGGGTGGACTGGATAGTTTCTTAAGGTAAAGCAGCTATTCACTTTTAAATGTCAATTTCGTAAAAGCATTACGTCTGTAGAACATATACATACATAAAAGATTTTTTAAATACAACTGGACCAAGGACAGTTTGAAGTTCTGAATTAAAAACAAAGTGTCTCCCCTTTCCCATTAAAGGCTAAGGTAACAATCCAGTTTCCTTCTAAATTAAAATCCTGCTCCAAATTGAGACGAGACAGTAGTTAACTTAATTAAAAAAAAGAGATATATTCCATAATTAAATAATACATATGGAACAGTGTTCGAGAGGCAAAAATAATCAAAGGAAGAAAAGAGATTTTTCAGGTTTTACAGCTATCATAATGCAAAGCTTTGCACATATATACAGAAGGCACATATATACAGAAGGTCAAGAATTTTTCATCAAATTACTCATCAATGCAAAATAGTTTTAACAGAATTAGGAATAATTAAAAAAAATCAGTAAAAATAAAGGATTGTTGAAAAACATCAGGGTTCAGAATATTCTGACTGGGATAGAATTAAACAGGCACAAGGAAGAAAACTGTTAACTTTTTAAGATCACCTGGACTGTTGTCTCTTGCTGTCATCTGCATGAGAAGTGCCATCTGTTTGCGCTCTGACAGAGGATAACCAAAAAGAATGCTAACTGGTGTTGATTTCTTATTTCCAGCATCCTTCTTCATTTTCTTTTTCTCTGGACCTTCCTTCTCTGGAAATATTAACATTTAAAAACTCAAACCGCTGTTCTATTAAAACATTTTTCTAGAAATAGAAGCATCCTTTTAAGGTATGTGAACTGATGATTGGTGGGAGGTGATGACAACCAGAAATTACATCTCTAATTTACTGCATTTGCAATAGTTTTGGTTCTAATTGTATCAAGATAAGAAGCTACAGAGTTAAAGCACTTAAAGCGGTAAAGAAGATTACTAAAAAATTCTAAAAGGTGAAAAACCTGTTTCACAGCAGGAACACTGTGTATGTTCACAACTTTAATTTTCAGAGAATCAAGTCAAGTGCTTAAAAAAAATAAAATCTGTAAGATCAGCCAGTCAGCTTTCAGCCTTGAACACAGGTCTGAGTTTCTGCTCTATTCTACTCCTCTCAAGACACCATGCTAAAAATTAGGAAAAGATTTTTTAAATACCGATATTTGTCAGGTAATCAGATAAAAGATTGTTTTGCTCAAACTCATCCTGTTACATCAGAGTAATTTCTTCTCCAAAATTCATAGCCTTCAAAAACATACAGCTATTTTATACACATAACTTCTTTCCTTTTATCAATATTTACGGAAGTTGTTTAATATTTCATGTCCAAGTTTTAAACCAGGAGCTAAAATTACACATCTGAATAAACAAATCATTTCTAAAGCTATTCAGTACCTACAAACTCTCACAGATATTCAGATTAGTTAAATGTGCTCTGAAATCAACAACTTTTTAATACCTAATGAATTTCCAAACTAGCATTTTATTTGCGTAATTTGGAAACTTTGGTCTATGTCTTCCATCCTTTTCAAAAGTTCTGCCTTCATTTTTCTGTATAAAGGTCTCATAAACCAAACACAGGCATTTATGTTAAAGTATGATAGAAAACAACTGATATGTGATTAAATGACTTCGACTAAATCATTTTTTAACTGGAACAGTATTTAATGATCTTAACATCAAACAAGTACAAACTCTCAATGCATCAAAATTCTTTTGGTACAACTATTTTCCACAGATCTCCCTACCCGGTCATTATTGTTCAACTGTGCTTTCTAGAGACATTAGTTTGCATTTATGTGTAGTGAAGACCATTCATTTTCTGTAATTGTCTCCTCTTTCCAGGCAACTGCTCTTTTTCTGTCTTAACAAGTTCTTATCAAATTCAACGTTTTACATCTTTGTAAGTAGCGTATATTACTTACATGTTAGATCTAAAATGTCTACCTTTTTCTTCAGAGCCCCTAAGATTACTACTTCAATATAAATGCACTGGATGTAAAAGATGGCTCAAGGAACCTTGAGCACAAATGAGGTGATTTGGAATTTAAATTTTTGAAAGGGTTAAAACCAAAAAAATTCTAACCACCACTGTCAAGAAGGAACAGTCTGAAGAATCTTCTGACAGACTCAACCAACAGAAACAACATCTCCCAACTCTGGACAAAGAATTTCCTTGGTTTCCTTCCCTAAAAGCCCATCAGAATTAGCTAGTGTGCCAACTCCCATAAAGCATTCAAAAACATGAAACAAAGCTCAGACCTAAAAATTAGAAAGGGGAATATGTAATAAATGAAAGGGGGGCAGGGGGGAAAGATGTTGGACTGATTAACTGGACTTGGCCATACTAAAATGCTAGAATTTGGCTGGGAGTTGTTTGAGGCTTGGTTGGGGATTGTTACTATTAAATAAGCCTGGTTGCCACACTGATCTTTTTAGCTCTTTGTGTAGGAAGTTATTTCATCTTATTCTTACAGTGACCGATTACCATCTGATGAGACACTGTTCATTCAGTTCTCCACTTCTGCCTTAGGCCCTCTCTGTGGCCCTCCTTGTTTCATTCGTTTCCTCTCAACTGATTTTCTGCCTTCCTAGCCTTCTCTAAATCTCATCTTCTAGGCTTTATTACAGACACAGGCTCTGGTAATGCAATGCTCTCGAGGCACAGGAAGACATCTAAATAGTGCACATCTTGAATTCCATAGTGATCAAATAAGAAATACATGATTTTACAGACTAAACAATTATGAGCAAGATGACTTTAAGAATGGAAAGCTTTAGACGTATGTACATATTTTAAAAAACCCTACAAATTTATCCATCATGTTTAAAAAGGAAACACGATCCCTTTTATGGAAGCAGTTGATGAGATTTTTCTGAAGTGCATACATCTCATACTCCTGAATATCTAAATATTCATTCAATATCCAAATCAACACTGCTGCCCTATTGGTAGAACACCTGCAGAGGAAAATCTAAAAAAACCCTACAATTAAATTGTACTTTCAACTTCTCGCTGAGAATATGCTGTTCTCTCTCCAAGGATGCCCTTCGTTGACTAATTTAGTACTTCCATCAAAATAATACAGTGCAGTTTGTCTGGCATGATCTGCTGTTTCTTAGCTTGTGCTATTCATTGCTCATGATTCTTTTCTTGAAAAAACACATTAATTTTCATTCTGAATTATTCCTTAGAATTTTACAGCTACACTCATCGTGAGAAAATAATACATCAAAATAAGTGAAATAAATCTTTTGATGATCTAGCTTTCATTTTTTTACTATACAGGGTACTTTTCCAGGTGTTTTTATCTGTTGGTTTTTGGTTTTGGTTGGGTTTTTAAAAATTATTTTGTTAGAAAAGCCTACTAAGTAAATGAGTGCGATTTACTCCCATCTCACGTTTGCCATTGTCAAACAACAAGAATATCCTACATATTCCAATGCATTTCAGTGGTGGGGCAAATTATTATTCTATTACTCTTCATTAACACAGTGTTTGCCAAGCATTTCTAGAGCTTACCAATTAAAAGTTCCAAATAAGAATACAACTGCTCTCACCAAGTTACACCATAATTATGCCCTTACCACTCAAAAAAAGACACAATTTTATTACAATTTATATGAGATTTCATATGTGTTTTCAGTAAATCTAAACAGTTCAATACACAAAATATGATCAACAAGCCAAAAAATAAGACAGTCTTAGGACTACAGCAGGTGCATCTGATAATCCATTTACTGCAGTATGTTCTATAAGAGGCTACTGCTTCCCCCCCCCACAAGGTCTCATGTGTATGCCCTGGTTCTAAATGTACAAGATAAAACAGCATAGGATAAAAGGGGTGGAAGGAAGCAAAAGGAAGGGAGCAAGGCATATAAAAAAAGAAAATTTTATACACAAAAAAGACCACAAATAAAAAAGATAGTTAAAACATACCTTTTTTAAAAAAAAGGTCAAGGCAAAGAACAGTGCAAATGTTTATAAAGCAGCTACAAAAACCCACAGAAAAATTCTTGTAAGTTATTGGGAACCCCCATTATGCTTATTGCAGAATGTATGACAATATTTGTTTTCACTGCTCCATGAATATCATCACATAGTACACTATAATTTATTTAGCAGGAGAAGACCAATTTAATATTCAGGAACTTTGGCTTTTTGGATACTCTTTATCCTGTGGTAACAAAATATCTCTTCACAGCTATGTACTTGATGTTTATACAATTTGAACAGTAATAACTTCCCTAATAGAGAAATAATATTCTACTAATAGATAGAATTTAATGTAAAAAATTGACTGTTAAAGTCAATTAGGTTTTTGGTTGGTTTTTTTTTTGTTGTTTGTTTGTTTTTTTTT